>ML675622.1:23014877-23094613 GCA_007922155.1 Mesoclemmys tuberculata
CCACTGCTCTATGCCTTGTCCAGCAGATGACTTCAAGGTGTTCCAAGACCTGAAATGAGTGGCCAAGGCCCTTAATGTTCCACTGGAAGTGTACTGCAAGAGAAGTAACACAAGCCACTAGATACTCTGCACCTTTCTATGCCTGGTAGACTCACCATTCCTATTAACAAGGGATTGTTAGAGCCTGCCAAGGACAGGAGTGGGTTCCATGTGGACAAATACTTGAGAACACTTACTTACCTTATAGCAATGGTCGTTCTTCAGCATGGGTTGTCCACATGGATTCCACAACTCCTTTTGCTGCTACTGAAGAGTCCTATGCTTCTATCCTGTATTGGCAAAGGGGGTGGGAGGGGAGAGTAGGATAGGCCCACCAACCTTTATACCTTCAGGGTGGGATAAGGGCATCAAAGGCACAGGAATTGCCCCAATGGATGCTGCTGGCCGAAAGAACCTGATCTCACATGTATTGGGTGCATGTGCATTATGAGTAGGATCCATAGGGACAAAACCTCTTGAAGAACCAATTATAAGGTAAGTAACTTCTATTTGACTGATGCTCAAACTAGAACACAAAATTCTGTCCCAGCTCTTTAGACTAGAGCAGTCTAGCATTTGCAATGAAAAGATAAATTTAGATCTTCACAATGCATGATGTTGACTTAGTAGAAAATGTGAATTCGTTGATAAATCTCATCTCTAATTACCAGAATTAGATATAATTTTGAGAAGATCAAATTGCAATACCTTTTTCCACTTCTAGAGACTCTTACTTTGAGCCAGTCTTACTGGAAGTTCATCTGTATGTACAACTTAGTCCAAGGAAAGCACCAGGCTGCAGTAGCTGTGAGGCTAACACGTTAATTTATAGGTGAAGGACCAATCAGTCTGTAATGAAGATATGCTAGTGACCTATAACAATCTAGAAACCTTGCAGACTCCCAAATCCAAACCAGTCTGTAGCAAATACAGAGTACAAACTAACCTAGTGCTAGCTTTCTTCAGAACTATAGATACAAATTTCCAAGCAATCTTTAGCAAATGTATAGCATGCACACTTTCTCCTCGGTTTGTCAAGTTCATCTCAACCATCTACCACAGAACAACTTAAAATTCCTCCTCAGTTACTCTATTTTTCAGTCCTTTCTAATCCCAAAAATAACTTCTGATGCAAGCTGGTTTTGGTGCTAGAACTGCTTAAGGCTTTCTCTTTTCGCAGTAAGTATTCACATTTAAAGGCTTGCATTTTTATCAATGTTTGGGAATGGGACACAGAAATATTATTTTCTTTTGGCGAATGTAGCTTTTAGCAGCAGCAATGGTTAAAGTGGCAGCCATTCTTCTGAAGTTAGAATTGCTAGTTGAGAAGATCTTTTGCCCTGTTTTAATAGCAAACATGAAACATGCCTGTGAAAACTGCAGAAAAGTGTAAGACAAGAAGAGGAAAAATAGGTGTCCATCAAAGTACTGGGATCATTGAAACAACACAGCTGAGAGCCAGAACCTCCAATGGGAACCTCATGCAATGCCTATAGCCTGACCCAGAACATCCTGTGCCAACTCTGTACTTAAAATAGCATAGCCTGGAACCTTCTTCAATAAGTATATACCATACCTAGAAGTTCATTTCAGCATCCAGAAAGCATTAGAAAGATTCCTATTGATTTCAATTGGAGTTGGATCAATCTTGGAGTTCCACTGCCAGAACCCTGATTCAGCCTTCAGATTGTGTGGTCTTTCTGCTTCTGTGGTTCTGCTGTGATTTTTTTCAATAAGCTTTGGAGAAAATGTGTGACCAGAAAAGCATTCAGAGTCTCAAGGATGCCTAGGACAGGTAAGCAGATCTGCTACATGAGGGTATAATCTACTACTGTGCGCAGGAAGGAGCTTTTTCCCCTGGGAAGCCTTGATGAATTTGCCAGGTGCATTGTAGAGGAAGGAAGTGAGACAGTTATGCCTTCTTGAATGTAGTGGGTATTGGCTACTGGGTTTAATGGTCTGAGTCAATGTGGCAAATGCTACATTCCTGTAATAAATAAATGGTGATCCGTGTTTGACTTTTTCACACATTCCACTTGCCTTTAGTTAGAATTTCACCACTAATGCCGGGGCAGTAGTTTGTGACATGCCTAGGAAAGAACCATTCCACGCCAGGGGGAAGACACTCCAGATAAGTGTCATCTGATGTAAATATCCTGCACTGTGTACATTTGTGTAACTGGGTGAAGGGTTCAGGATCCTTTATGGAAACAGCCACCTGGGACCTTTGGCTAACTCCTTTACCTTCCTAATAGCACATGGTTTTCTTCTTGCTTTTCTCAAAGGGATGGGTTTGTCCACCACCCCTGCAGTGTGGACAATTTACCTTGGGCCAGACGGTGGAGCTTCAAAGCCTGTTGGGACATACAATCTGTTTCACAGTTTGATATTTGCTAACCTGCCTTTTAACCTGTGGATCCAAAGTCTGGGAGAGAACTTGTCACCAAAATGAAAACAATTATTGCAGCCTATTCTCAAAATCGTAGTGGTAAGAAAATCGCAAAGTGTATTTAAAAATTATTTATAATGCTCTAGACTTGCCAGTTTCTAATCGATTGATTAGTGTTTGTTGTTATACATTTGTTGTATTTGTTACAACATTTGTACATTTGTTATTTCATTTGCTTAATGAAAAGGGAAGGCTTTTAAAATAAATATTGTGTAACAGCAGCAGGGCAAAAATCCCCCCAAATTACTCTGCAGGAATTAATTCTCTGAAATTGACATTGCAAATGAGCATCAGGTAGTTCACCAAAATGAGGGGCTACAAAGAGAGGCAAAGTCTCCCTCATGTCTGAGTGCTAATTCAGACATAAAGTCCAAATCAAAGGAAACCATCTAGCAACCCTTACTTGGGAAAGATTCCTGCTGAATTTTAAGAGGAGTGAGAGCTAAGTAAATGTGACTAAAGTGGGTCAGATTTAGCCCTCAGTCAACTAAAGGGCAGAATTGTGGGGTATGAGATTTCTGGGAGCTGGTCTGATACCTGCCAGGCACACTTCCCAGTGTCTCAGGGAGGAGGGTGGATTTGGCAGATCTTGGTAAACTGCTTAGGGGAAGAAAATAAGTGCACCCAAACCCAATGAGGGCTGCCATAGTCATTTAATTTCCAGTGCCCCATCCATGGTCTAGATTTGCCTCTGGAAGGGATGACCTCCACCCCTAAGATGGCTGTGTTTGACACAAATCAGGCTTTGGTGGCTTTTTTGTGACGACCTGTTCCCGGCTCTCTTCTGATCGAGCACAGCAATGCAGGCCAGGGCCCCTCTGTTCTAGCCATTTAGATGTGTGTGTTGGGCGGCTCTTAGGATTAGCACACTTGCCAAAGTTATTTTCCCAGCCATGGAAAGGCCAGCTGTGGCTCTGTGCAACCTGTCTGAGTACCCTGTGAGCCAGCAGCTTTGGTGGGATGGACCATTTGAACACTTGGAGGCTCTCACAGCTCAGCCCAAATTCCTCACACAAATGGAGCCCTTCCGGGGAGAGGATGCCGTGGGAGGGGATGGGTGTGCACATGGAATTTGGAATCTGAGGGGAGGAGAGAGCCAAAGCCCCTTGCTGTGTTTGCCGTAACATCCATGGGAGTTAATCGTTCACCAAGGTTAGTTGGGGGGAGGAGAAGAGAAGCAATTGAGTGCTGTTGACCTCCCTCTTTTAGGAATCAATGCTAGGGGCAGGGGCAAGGCTCCCCCTTATCAGTCATTGCAGAACAAGCCAGTCAGCCTTGCACATCCAGACTCATTTGTCACTTGTTCAACTTGCCCCAGCTACCCTTGGCTCCTCACTCAGGATTCCCTAGGGCACATCTTCAAGAAGGATGATGATGGCCTTGGCTGCAGCAGAGTAACCTCAGTCTTGGGCAGAATCAGGCCTCCCTGGGCTTCTGGCCAGCTTTGAAACTGAATGTTCTGCCAAACTCCTTCCCCATGAGGCTGAAAGGCCCAGGGAGATGCCTCCCGGACTTGAGGCGGCTCCATTCCCCTCAAGAGCCAGGCTTCTCGTTCATCTTCCTCACATGTCAACCTGGGCTACTGGAGACAATCCGACTGAGGGATCGTGTGGGTGGGTGGAGAGATGGCCTGCAGGTGTATGGGGAATGGGGTGAAGATGGGCCTTGGTGGAGTGGTTTGTGCATCTGGGTGTGGGTGTATGCGCACGCACGTCAGGGTGCAGGTGTGCTTGGGATTGGGTATGCATTTTGGGTCTGTGTGTTTCGGGGAGGAGGGGAAGAAGAGTCTCAGCAGGTGAGCGCAGCATGATCAGCTGCAGGCTCGGGAAGTGATCGATCGCAGGCGCCAGCTAAAGGGTGCATGTGCTTTGCAGGGAGCCGTGCCAACGTTCAGGCCGCCCTACACACTCTGCTCACCGTGTCCTGGCCCTCGCAGCGGGAGTTCCGAGCATGCATCCAGCTCCTCTCAGTCCTGCAGTGGGTCCTCAGCTTCCTGCTGATGGGTGAGTCGACCAAGCTGGTGGGAGGGATGTGCCCTTCTCCTCTCTGACCAATTGCATGCTGCTGTGGGCTTGTTGAGAGGGGAGGGACCCCTTCACTGAGGTCCATGTGATTTGTTCCTTTCTACCCCCAGCGCCACAATTAATAATATCACAAAAATTCAGGGCATTGGAAAATTCAGCACTAAGGCCCATGGAGATGACCACGCTCCCTGGAGCCAGACCAGCAGCCTTCACAAGGGGATGGAGGGGCGCAGGAGATCTTTGCTGGTCAGTGAGGGAAGGATTTTCAGGAAAATAGTGCCTCATAAGAGCAGAGATCTGTGTGATCCTGAGCCAGCAGCTCCGTTCCCTCACTGCTTTGTAAGTACCGAGCACCCAAAACTCTAGTCAATGTGGGTGCTCAGTACTTCTGAAAACCAGGCCCAGAATGTTTACCCTCTCCTGTGCACCCACCTCCTCCTGCGGCCCCTCCCCCAAAGAAGCTTAGCTTGTGGATTTGGAGGAGGACAGAGACTGTTTCCTTATGTGTTTGCACAGTGCTTAGCAGGACAAGGTCCTGATCCTCGGGCCTCTGAGTACAGCCGCGTAGTTGGCAAAGATGAGAATCCCAAGCAGCGATTCAAATCCTCCAACTTGCCTCCCACTTCCAAAGAGGATGGGAGGAGTGTTGACTCACTTTCTGACACCCCCCACCCGCAGCTGCACTCCATGACATGAAGCTTCCCATTAGCTTAATTATTTTTTTTTTTTTTTGTATTCTGCAGAATTCTGTTTTGGGACTGGGACTTGCAAGTCAGAGCAAGTTCGTGCTTGTTCCAGAATGAATGATTTAGAAGCGAAGGGCGTGTTAGTGGTAAATGATTTCAGCATTCAGGCTGAGTTGTGACACTGGGTAAGGTGGTGTCCACACTACAGCTTATGTTGGCATAACCTATGTCACTCGGGTGTGTGAATAAATCACCCTCCCCTCCCCCCCGAGCGACGTAAGTTACACTGACATACGCACCGGTGAGGACAGTGCTATGTTGGCGGGAGAGCTTCTGCCACACACAGGGGCTAGAGCAGATAAGCCGATGGGAGAGCTCTCTCCCCTCAGGCTAGAGTAGCTACATCAGTGCAACTGTGCTGCTGTAAACTCTCTAGTGTAGCCGTGCCCTAAGAGACTTTGCTCCCTAAAGTCCTATGCTGTAAACTGTTTGGAGCAGAGACCATCTTTTTGTTCTGTTTGTACAATGCCCTGCACAATGGGGCCCGATTCTTGATTGGGGCCCCTAGAAGGTACGGCAATAGGAATTATAATAATATGCACATGAATGAGTTCTGCAAATCTAGGGTTAGCTTTCCACCATTAGACTCAGTGGTGGGCAGGCTGCATTTTGAGATCATTGGTAGGTCTGCATGTGGCACAGGGGGGAGACAGCCCCAGCATCTGTAATTACTACAGTGTAAGTCTTTCATGCTCTTTCCTGGCTGCTGCATGGGCTGGAAGTGGGCTGTAGCTTGAGTACACTATATACATAGGGTGTTAGAAACTTCTACTGTCCAGAGCTGTTGCTCTGCTTTGGCAGGATGTATCTGACTTGGGGAAGCTCCACACAGGCTGCACCTACACTAGCAAATCTGGAGCCTGTAATTAATTTTCCATCAGAATGGCTGTAGCATAGACCAGGCTCTTGGGGTTTTACTACTGTGGTGCCTAGACAGGCTCAGAAGATGACGGTAGTGAAAAGGCCTGAATCTTATCTACACCACATCCTCCTTCCAGGGAGCACCACAGGTACTGAATTAGCGCCCCAAATTTGTCTAGTGCAGATATTATTCTGCCCTGGCACATTTAGCATGGAGGCTTCCAACTAATGGGCTTGGATCAGTCAGGCAGTGTTGAAACACAGCCACTCAGAACACACAACAAATTAGTAGGCATTTGGGTCAAGTGACAGCTATGTGACTATCCAGGAATCAGATATTTTCTGGGGGCGAGGAGAGAAGATCTGCCCAATCGTTGGACCAAAGAGGATGCAACTCAGTGTGGGCACTCATCCCATCCCACATTAGAACTGGGGCGTTATGGGCTGGGGCAGTGAAAACTCGGTCTCTAGAGACCAGGATCTGTTTGTATAGAGTGAAAGGTGCTGAGATTCACGGCTGGGACCCAGAGCCAGAAGATGGGCCAAGGCTGTAGCTGCATGCCCTACCACACAAAGAGGCAGAGAACAGATACACATACAGTTACTCTCCTGACTTCTGGCAGCTTGAATCCCAGCCGCAGAATAATGCAATACAGAGGGGCTGGCACCTTGATACACAGAAGCATACAATTAGTTGATTCAACTGCTGCTTCTTTGGGGTTCAAACCCTTGTTCTCCTCTTGTGGTGTCTGGACCCTGATTATCACGGTACATTCTGCCCTACCCTATATATGTGAAACCCCAGAAGGAGTAGTACAGGTGTCAACCAGGGCAGAACTCAGCCTTGTTGGGGTGTGAGCCAGGTTATCTGACTCACCTGACAAGTAGGGTGTATTTCTATACAGGGATATGTGAGCTCATCTCTTGCTTGTGATTCCCTCAGGAATCGTCTTCCTGATTCTCCTCATCTATTTGGTTTTCACCAGTTTCTGGCCAGTTTCTGCTCTCTACTTTGCCTGGGTAATCTTTGACTGGGATGCACCGGAGCAAGGTATGGGAAGGTACAGCCTAATTTACTGTCTATATGTATGCATAGCAGGAGCCAGACTTGCTGGAGGATTCAGAGGACTCTGTCCAATTCCCCGTATGTGTGTCCTTCTCTGTGAAAGCATGAACTGTATGTGTAGCTCCCCGGGCCTAGGTATTTGCTAAGTCACACTCATACTAAAGGCATTTCCCCAGGAACAAGGGAACTAGGTCCAGAGACACACACAGGGAGTAAACGCTAAGGTTACTATTCCAGCAGATTGTGCAAAGATCTGCATGTGCTCTTTACCTTTTCTTTCCTCTCATCTTCCAAGATTTGCCTGCTTATTTAAAGGGCTTTAGTGACTGGCCCTCCCACAACACCTGCCCAGTGTCACAGGTGGTTAAAATGTGACTCTGACAACTCCTAGAACTCTGTTTAATTCCATTCTGCTTCTCTGAATTGTAACAAGTCCACGGTCACCTACCAACTTTACAGCAGCAGTGGGGATAGAACGCAGATCTACTTTCTCCAGGAGCACAGACTCCTGCCACCAGAGGCTAAGGAGACTCTCTTTTAGCTGTTAACGGTCCAGGATCTAAGATGTAGTTCTGATGTAGTTGTGATTCATTTTAGTAGTGGGCAAATATGCAGAGAAAATCATTACATTAGCTGGGGCATAAGCAGCCAGAGCAGGTAAGATTCCCAAAAGAGTCAGTGTCCCATTTTCCTCTTAATTTCCCTGAACTAGTGACAAAGACAAACGACAGAGGTACAGGGGTTCCACAAAAGAGTCAGTCTTTCCAGGAATCCTCAGTGTGGCTGTGATGGATAGTCACTGTATGCTGTCTCCTTGGGGACTGCACTCCAAAGCTGCAGCTGTTTGTAGTAGTCATTGCCCCTGCCTGGACTGTGACACAACTATTTCTGCACAATATCCCAGCGGGTTGTGGGAGCCGGTTAGTAATGGGAAATTCTGCAAAGGAGCATGTCTGTTGTATGACACTAGAGGGCAGCAGCCCATAACATCCCAAAGAGAGACTGGCCCTGTGAGAGGATTAGTCCTAGAGCTGACTTTTCATAGCAACTTTCAAGGTTTCAAAAGCTGTTTTTGTTCCACATTAGAATAAAACAAGATCTTCTGGACAACTTTTCTAAAACTGAACTGTGCCAAAATGTTTCAGATCAAAACATATGTGTCCATCCCAGTGATGAAGGCGGTGGCCTGCAGGGTGGAAGACCTGAGTTCAAATCCTTGTTCTGTGCATGTTTCAGAGCAGAGCTTTTCATCCCAGATCACTCTGAATCAGGCAGAGCATGAACTTGAACCTGGGTCTTCCGCCTCCCAGGACACGGCAAGCAGTGCCCTGACCATCAGGCTACCCAGTACAATCGCTTGCCTCCCTCCCCCATCTTTCCAACAAAAACTTCATATCTCTGCGAACTTTTACAGCAAAGAATCATTTAGTCATCAACGTTCTGACTAGCTCTAGTCTGCTGGGAGGTCAGGGCTGAAAGGAAGACGACGTGACCAGGATCTTGGTGGGAGTGGAGTCTGTCCCCACAATGGCAATGTCTCTGTGAGCTCCATGTTCTGGGCTCTGCCCTCACACCTACTCCTTCTCGTGTGGTTTGCAGGTGGGAGGAGGTCAGCGTGGGTGCGGAACTGGCCTGTCTGGGAGCATTTCCGAGATTATTTCCCTATTCAGGTAAGCCGTGTTAGGCAGGTGTGCCATGCCCATGCCATCCATACAGTGTATGCTGAGTTCTCAACTGTAGGACTTAGACTTGCTGCAAACCCCTGGACAAGCTCTAAGTCTCCCATTCCTCTGTGAGTGCAGGCAACTTCCTGGATGCCCTGTCTGGCCACCTGCCTCTGGAACAGCACGTGCATTTTTCTACAGATGCCAGGCTAGACCCTGCATGGAGCTCCCTGTAAACCCAATAGAAATGTGTTTTTAAAATCGATGGTGGAATACGGTCCACAACCTCCCCTTTAATGTGACCTGCTGCTACCCCCTAGTGGACATTTGAGACAACGGCCACCTTACTCTTCACAGGACCCTTAGGATCACATCAGGGTGCAGATGCTTCTGCCCAGATCGAATCCCAGGCCCCAGACAAACTCAGCAATTCGAGAGCTGTTCAGCACATGTCTGTATTTTGAGTGGGGAGGTAAATTACTGAGCTCGGCTCGGCTCAGGGATGTGCTGATTTGTCCATCCGTCTCTTGGTGTGTCTGTGCCAGGTGGGCATTGCCCTGTGGGTTTGTATCCAGCAGTGCCCATCTGCAGTCATGAATAGAGAAGCTCTCCTCAAAACCTGTGACCAAACCAGGACTGGAAAGCAAAGACCCCCATCCCCTTTCACTCTCCCCACGCCAATCCCCGCCCTGTTCATTGATCATGTATCTTCTCCCTCCAGTTGGTGAAGACTCACAGCCTCCTCCCCAGTCACAATTACATCATTGGTGCACACCCCCATGGGATCCTCTGTGTCGGGGCCTTCTGCAACTTCATCACTGAGTCCACTGGCTTCTCTGAGAAGTTCCCTGGTATCAGACCCTTCCTGGCCACGCTGGCTGGCAACTTCCGGCTGCCTGTCTTCCGGGAGTACCTGATGAGTGGGGGTGAGCATGCTCGGGGAGTATCCCTCACTCAGGTCCAGAGAGTCGCACCAGAAGCATTACAGATGTGGCTACTACAAGAAACCTAAGAGATCTGGAAAACAGCCAGCTCCTCTCCTTTCCTTTCCATCAATGACCCCCTGAGCCCCTTCCCTCCTCAGCATTTGGCCAAAGCCCCTTTCAGACCCCCTGGGTACCAAATCCATTGCTGGCAACATTCTATTCTCTTTTGGGTTTGCTCTCTGTTTTGGAGATCAAAGTTTTAGCATTTGCCAAGGAGTCGGCTTGTAGGCCAGGCACAGCACGGTCAGTGGCTGACTGAGATTCCCGCACAATGCTCTGCTGCTGCACCTCTACTGACCCCACAGCCTGGCACTACTCCAGCCTGTCCCCTCTGACTTTGCCACTGCCCCTCAGCCTGGGCCGAGTGATGGCGTTCCATGCCACAGCCAGGCACGTGAGAAGGAAAGACGGGGGCGTGTCACAGAGCTAGAGTGTTTTGTGGGTTCCGTAGGCTTTCCCTAGAGATTGTTCCTTGCACCATCCCCTGGGAAAGCTCAAAGACCTGAGCAATTGTCATATTTCATGCAGCCCAGACGCGGAATGTTCCCAGGTTGAGTCCCAGAGCATGCCCTGGGAAACGGCATTCTGACTGGCACAGCTGCTGCTTCCTGCTGCCTCCCTGGACTAAAGGCTCACATGGGCATTCGGAGCCGTGCCCCATTGAGTGTCCCATTTTGGTTGCAGCTCCATAGTGTCAACCTCATTCCAAGTATTGGGCTTCTGGGCATGGCTGCAGGTCTGCATACAGCAGGTACAGGGCTCGGCACTCCTAGCTCTCTGTGCTGTGAGGAGGGGAAGAGAACAGCTCCCCTGTGCCTTCTGCATGCCTGAGTGGGAGAGAGAGGGGGGTCAAGGGGTCTTTTCCCCCCAGGCAGCTGGTAAGTCAGTGGGTTCTCAGTCAGATAGGGCAAGAGCTGGTCTCCATTGCAGTTCTCATGTCACCTTGGCTCTCTGCTCTTTAGGCCTGTGCCCTGTGACACGCCGGGCAATAGGGTACCTGCTGTCTCAGAACGGCAGTGGGAATGCCGTGGCCATCGTGATTGGCGGTGCGGCCGAGTCGCTGTCTTGCCAGCCGGGAGTCACCACATTAATCCTCAAAAACCGCAAGGGCTTTGTTCGGATGGCGCTGCAGCACGGGTGAGTATCGCCAGCCAGACACTGTCCTGACAGGCCTCCAGCTCCTCTGGTACCACCTCCTGGAAACTGACCTGCCAGCCACCCCCAGGATCCACCAAACCTGCCACTCAACCAGGAAACAGGGCCTGGCACCTCTCCCCGGCTTGGGATCTCCCCAGGCAGCCCATCCCTGGGCTACCTTTCAGTAGGAAATAGGACAGTGAGGGTATCTCAGTTGCTACTTACTGTGGTTCCCAAGGCAGACAGGTTCAATATGATCAGCTTTGTAGCAGGCTCCCGTGGTGCTGAGGTGCAGTGACGAGTGCTACCTTGGGGGACACTGGCTGCAGAAGGCACTCATGCTGCCATGCTCTCTCCCCCAGGGCGCACCTGGTTCCTGCCTTCTCCTTCGGTGAGAACGAGCTCTTCCGGCAAGTGGTTTTTGAAGAGGGCAGCTGGATGCGGGGCATTCAGAAGAGGTTCCAGAAGCTGGTGGGCTTTGCACCCTGCGTTTTCTACGGACGAGGCTTAACTTCTATCCATTCCCGAGGCTTCCTGCCCTATCCCAAGCCTATAACCACTGTCAGTGAGTATGCCGTGGCTCTTCTCATATGGCTGCATGCTGGCCTTTGCTGCAAAAGGCCCAGCACTCGTAGAGGTGGGGGGTTGAGTCTTGGTTGTCTAAGCTGATGAAGCGGGTCCCACTTGCCCCTGAGTTTGTGGAACGCAGGAACTCATTATGATGCCAGGGGTGAAATCCCGCAATGGGCAGAGTGAGCCCATGGGGGTTGTGAATCTGCAGTGGGTGGACACTATGCCAGAGCACAGTGTATTCTCTACCCTCCCTCTCTGCCCTAGGCCTGTGGCCAGGCTGTTGCTGTGTCTATGCTACTGCCCGTACATAACATATCACTAGGTAGAAGTTTGGCAGTAGCATTCCAAGGCCCAGCGCATTACAAGGGGCAGGGAGTCCCCCCAGCTGTACCAGCTGATTTATTCCAGGTGCTTAGGATTTACTCTTCCACCCTCTTTCTGGCTCTGGCAGTAGGAGAACCTGTGACGGTGCCCAGGATCAAGGAGCCGAGCCACGAGACAGTGGATCTGTACCATGCTATGTACATCCGCTCCCTGCTCAAACTCTTCAATGACCACAAAGCCAAGTATGGCCTGTCGGAGGCGGACGAGCTGAGGATTCTGTGACTGAGGCCAGAAAGAAGCCAGGGGACCTGGGGCAGCCAAGCCCTAACTCTCAAGGGCTGCCTGCTCTTGGAGGTGGGGATGGCAGCCTACCTGGGAATATGGGGGCTCTCAGGGACACACTGTTCAGCTACACCCGAGCTACCACATGCCCTCTATCCCAGTGCCTTACTCACTTGTCTTCGCAGTGCTGTCCCGGCCACTGCCTCTGTTTGTTTCCTTCAGAAGATGAATGAAGGAAGGAGGGAGCTCCAAGCTCGTCATATTGCGGCATTTCCCGTGTGCTTTCTGCTTGTTCCCTTGGGCAATGCAGTGAGTTGGCTTCCTCAGCAGCCTGGGCTTCCAAAGCCCCCTCGGGAAAGGGAGGGGATGGGTCTTGGAGGGGATGGGGAGTGTGCACGTGAGTAGAGGGACATGGGGGAGCATGTGCAGGGACATTTCTCCTCTGCCCGGACCCTGCTCTCCTGGAGGGGGATGAATAATAGCTTTGTGCTGAAATGCAACCCTGCAGGCTATACTCTGCCCAAGGCTCCAGCTCTGGCAAGGAAGCAGGGAAGGTCAGATGGACAGAATGGGGGGAAAGAGGGGAGGGAGGAGAAAAATGGAGGGACAGCCGTTGATTGTAACAAGGTAAAAAACAGAGTTACCAGAAGAGTCGGCAGTGCTATGGTGGTGGGTGGGGGCTGAGTGTGGGTTTGGCTGGGATTGGGGGGGTGGTATTCTGAGGGGCAAGACCCTGATACTAGGGTATTGGAGGAGCTGAGGCTGGCAATACCCTGCCTGGGGTTGGTGCTGTGAGGGGCAGGGCCTTGAGACTGAGGGTTTCGGAGGAGGTAGCTGCTGACTCAGCTCCTGGCCTAAGGAAAGCTGGGCAGTTATAATCCCTTGTGGCCTCCTTTCTATCCCTGGTGCTCATGTAGAATGGAGCCTCCTGGGAGGGTTTGTCTCTCTCCCTCCATTTTGCTGGCTAAATGTATAGCTCAGAAGCGGGCATGTCAGGCTGTTCACCCCCGAGGAGACCTGTCATGCCTGCACTGGGCTGGAGAGTTCTTCCTGAGGTAGTTAGCAAAAGCAGTTTTGCCTCAGCCTTAGAATCAGGGCAGGGACATGGCTTTCCACAATGAGGAGGGTGGGGTTAGAGTTGGGGCGCTCAGGGGAAGCTTGGGGAGACTCTGGCCAGGACATAAGATTTTCCCATTGCATCTCCCCTTCCCATCGTGTCTTGTTCCCTGCTGAGCTGTGCCCATCCCTGTGTTTTCCCCATAGCCCCTGCATTTGCCACCCACCAATTTCTTTACTCATGGGTCCCAGTCTGTCCCTGTGTGAGTTGGCAGCAGAAAAGGCCAGTGCACCTGGGGCTGCATGTCAAGGCACATCAGGTCCTAGAACATCAATAGCCGAGTCTCTAGGGTGATCACACCTGGGAGATTGCAATGATTTCTGGGCACCACGTGACCAGAAAGAGATTGATCCTATGAAGGGGATCAGAGAAGAGCAAGAAAAATTGCCAGGAGACTGGAGGGAAAGCTGCCCCGCCTGGTTAAGCGGTGATGAGGTGAGGTGGGCCACGTCTGCAAATCTTTGCAAAGCATGATGTCCACTCTAGGAAGGGGCAGAGGTTAGTTAGGGGTAAAGGCAGGTGTAACTGGGTGGTATGGAGGAAATGGATGATGCGAAAATGTAGCCTGTCTCTGAGGGATAACTTACTGTCAGTGAGATGAGCAGTCTCCCCAGGGAAGGGATGGGAGCCCCAGGACATGGGGCAGTTCAGGCTGGGTATGACAAAACACTGGGACTGTATTGTAGAGGCCATTCCTGCTTTGACTGTAGGGCTGAGTGGAACAATCTAATAGGGCTTGTCCGTCGCTCACCTCAGTGATTCTGGGTCTGTACCTTTTTATAAATGAGATTTTTTTTATAAATCTCATACTGATAGGGACCACATTGTGTTAGCAATTCTGCAGGTGGGGCAGCACCGTTGGGTAGTCCACACACATGCAGGCACCTGGACAGCCCTCTCCATACACAGACATGCACACAAACACACAGGGCTCCTTACACACACGGGAGTCCACATACACAGATACATACACTCCTCTGAGCATGTGCACAGAACACATGCTCCCAAGGGCTTTCAAACATCTCGGTTTTTGGAGAAGGGAAGCCTCGACTTGTTGTTCTGAGGATCCCGTAGGACACAGCGCCAACGGGTACACTAGCCATTCCCTGCTGAGAGTGAATCTGGCTCCCTCTGCAGACCCTTCCTGTGCTGGTTGAAGGCACAGCTAGCCTACAGCTCCCACTGTACAAATGACAAAGGGTCTTTCACAAGCCCCTGTGCATGGAGTAGCTTAATTGGGAAGAGGGGGAGGAAGTACTTAGCTATTGTCAAGCCTGTAGAATGGCCGGGTTGCTCCTGTGGTCACAGCTTCTGCTGTTGGGCTCCCTTCCAATTACCTGGGGCCTGTAATTCTGCTCTGAGCTACCTCAACGGCTCTCTGCTGCGATGCCGGGAGCACTGGCCTGGAGACCCAGAGTGCGAGCGCTGAGTGGAGGGTCCCAGCCTAGCTGCTGTGTGGTGAGAAGGTTCTCATGATGCCAGGGGAATGTAACTGGCTCCCCATTCCTCTGGTGCTTAACTCAGGTCCCAGGGCTCAGTGTAGGGTTTTGGTTTTTTTCCAAGCTGAGTGAATAATGCCAGGCAGCTGGTACCAGTGTGGGGTAAGCCCAGCATTAACGCTGGTATTAACCTCCCTGCTGAGCTTGATTTGAGAGAACAAAAGCTGCTCTGCGGCTGCTGCCATCACCTGTGAGCAAAGCCTCAGCCTGGTGCGTGCCGGAGCTGCAGCTGAGGGCCTCAGACTGGGGAGTGCTGAGGCCAGCCGTGCTGCAATGTTAGGGCTAATCCATGCACTACTTTGCCTCTGCTCATGGGACATGCTAGTACGAAACCCTTAAGGATGTAGATTAGGGGCACAGCACAGGCAGGCTCTGCTTTCCATGGAGTCTGTGAGGGAGCAGGGCTGAAACAACTGTAATAACTTCCTCCGCTCCCTTGGCTTCCAAAGCATGGTCCCACTGAAATGCAGCCACTTCTGCAGCTGTGCCTGGTGCAGACCACCCTGCACACAAGTGAAAGGACCAGGCCAAGAATAAACCGCTAGGAAACTTGTTTATGACCTTAGAGAGCATTCAGGGCAGAAGGCAGCTTCTAAACCTGACCATCCTCCCTGCCTTTGAGAGCAGAGAAGGTGATGGGCCAAGGCCCATCCATTATAATTAGCCTGAAGCTTTTGCTTTGCTGTAGGGAAAGCTGGTGATTAGGTAAATTCAAATTTAGTGCAGTGGAGCAGTGCTAGGCCCAGGCTGGGGGCACATGGGTGAGCCGTTCCCTGGGTGTGGATGACAGCAGATTTGAAAGCAAAGATCATCCAAAGGCCCAGACTGAGTCATTTTGTGAGGAGGACACACTGGTTACTTTTCAGCTCCCCTCTCAGAGTCTCATTGGCAGAGATCCTCCCCCACTGCATGTCTCCTCGTCTCCCCCAGCTCTGCTGCTCACAGCTGTCAGGCTGGACTCCTCACTCCTAGAATGTGGAATATCTAATTCATTACAAGCTAGTGTGTTAGTCAGTAACGATCCAGCATCATCGCTGGGGCATTTCACACGTTTCTCATATACTCCCATCCGGGCACACACAACACAACAAAAGAGCTACGCAAACACTTCAAAAGTAAATACCAATAAAGAAAACAGATTTCAGACAGTTTAACTTACACTCCCAATTGCCCGGCTTAGCTGCAGAAATGCTAATATTAAAAGCAAACACCATGCCCTAATCAGCACAGGTGCTCGGCCAGGTCACGCTATAGACTTGTTGGGGGCTGGGGGAAGCTTTTTGCTGGCTTTAGAAATGCTTGGTGGAGTTTGGCTAATACCCAGCAGAGAAAAACGGAGCATTAAGTGGCGAATTTCCCCCATCCCTTGGCTCTAACCACAAAGTGGGGGAGAAGCCAGAACCTAAGGGCCAGAACCAAGCCTATGCTCAGTTGGGAGAGAGGCACTGAGCTGGGCTGGGGGGGGGTGGATGGTGCTGGAGAGTGAAAGCCATTTCAGGTATAGTCTGGTGGGAAAGATTATCAAAAAGGAGGGGATATGCCCTCTTCCGACCACAGGCCTTTCTGCTTGAGACAAACCTTCCCATTTGACTACTTGAGCCTACTAACTGTGGCACTAAAAAGACTGGGGGAATAGCCACAGCAGGAGAAATGTAGGTGTAAAACATGTTGAACTGGGAGTCTCCATTCCAACCAATATCTACCTCACAAATCAGCTAAGGCCTTCTTTGGAGACCCTGGGATACCCTCCTCCTGGGTCTTCCCCTCAGATTCTCTTCCCCTTTGTAAAACCTGTTAGGAGGTAGGTGTGCTCTCAGTTACCTCCCCACGCTGACTGACTGCCGTGGAGAGCTCGCTCTGGCCACTTCCAGGAGTCCTGGGGGGTGAGGCTGGCTCTGAACAATCCTGAGGCTCTAAGGAAGTGTCCCAAGCCATTGGGCCCCTGCAGATACCGCAGCTTTCAGCAATGGACACTTCACAGCCCAGCTAAGCCAATGTACCTTTAATGAGGCATTTAAAAGATTGTAGCACCAGTTCTTCTGTTTATTCATTTCCTGGTGGAAGCTCTGCCTAATAGGGAGGGAAACCAATCCTGGGCCTCAGGAAAATTGTTCAGGAAACCAGTTTATTCATGGGTCAGGTAGTTGCTTTCATGGGCGGGATTGCCCCGGGGGCTCTGCTCAGCCTCCTGGAGCTGGGAGAGTTGGGGGCCAAGGTACTGTGGTGCCTTCTCTATTAGTTACATGGTGAGTCGCGTCCTCCCATGCAAAAGAGAACAGAAACGTGGAACAGCATCTGCAATCGACACACAATTCCATGGCCATTGTGCAGGCTTTAACGCTGTGTGCATCCTCCCCTCTTGCCTTCTGCATCCTGCCAGAGCTAGCCCTCGTCTGCGTTGCTAGGGCCACTGCCCCGAAGGCGTTCACTTGCTCACCCTGACTGCCTCCCAGCATGGTGCTTGCACTGTGCCCAACAGCTCAGCTCTAAGTTTCCTTTCCTTTTTCATTCAGGCTTGGTTTCCCCCAGCTTAGAGAAGCAAAGGGGAAGCAAGGTGAGTGTGGTGAAGTCAATGATGGTCAGTAATCCAGGAGATACCCTTCTGCCAGCAGGGAGTTCACAGCTGGCTCGGCAGCCAGTGCTCCCTACAAATACTGACTCAGGCTATGACGTACATAGTCAGGAAAGGTCCTTGCCATGACAGAGGCTCCTCCTGCTGAAAGTATGGCTAATAAAAGACCAGGCCAGGGGGCACAGGCAGTTATGTCTTCTCTGCCTCCCTGTCGGACCCTAGTGTTCTCAGTAGCATATGCCGCTCCTTCAGTTCTAGCTGCCAGAGCTCCCCTCCGTCTCTTTGCCCTTTGGCCCAGTGTAGATCCCGCTAGGTCACTTAATCACTGGTTTATAAAGTGCTAAATGTTCTTCTTCATCAGCGTAACCCCTAGTTGTTTTTCAGCAGGAGTCTCTGGTTTCCCTGCGTCACTTTCAAGGACACTCTGAATGGGTTTTCTCTGCCTGGGAAGACAGGCTCCTTTCTTCTCACCTGGAGCCCCCCACGTCTCATGTCATTAGACCCAGCATGCCTTATGCTCAGTCCTCACGCCCTAGCATTGTACTGCAGACACTGGGCTGTGTGGGCTCACCTTGTCTGCAGCCCAGGGGCAGAAGCTGCTTGAAACAGCCTACTTGGGCTTTCCACAAAAGGTGCCAGAAGGCGAGTTTTGTGGTCTGTGGTCACTTGCCGGCTCCTTTCCTATGGTAAAAGCCTCCCTCTCTCTGCTCTCAGCCTCAGTCAGTATGGTTTCTGGATTCCTAGGCTTCTGATCAGAGACATGTCACCATGTCCCCTCCCAAGCTGTGACAAGAAGGCCTGCACTTGGCAGAGACTATCCCTGGCTCTGAGGTAGGTGTTCAGTATGTGTGAGAGGTGTGGAGCACGCTCTGGGAGTGGGAGCGTAAACCTAGCTCAAAAACATTCTGAAGTTAAACCTGGTGCCAGAATGACTGTCAGAAGCAGACAGAGCACAGTGGGGAAATAATTCAGAGATTAGGAGGAGATAGAGGAGACCTCTGTTCTGGAGTGAGACTAACCCATCAACTACTGGCTTCCCTAATGCTGGTCCCACATTTTGGACTAGAAATATACTGGCTCACCAGGCCCAAGCCCTTTCAATACCCGTTTCTGCTTCCATCATCTGTCAGTTTCACCCCCCCTCTTCTCAGGCATCATTTGTGGCGGAGCTGGCATCTTGGGTGGCAGTGAAGCCATTCTTCTTGAATTGCGAGACGAGGGCTAGAGTAGATACCTGCTTGTATTTGGGCATTTTGATCACAGCCCGACGCAGCCTTCCCCTATACTTAGTCCCAGCCAGGAAGTAGAGGATGGGGTCTATGCAGCTGTTGATGCTGGCCAGGGGCCGTGTGATCTTGTAGGTGAAGTTGACAATGTTGAGGGTCCTGCAGTTGGCTTGGACGAGCCGGGCAGTATAGTACGCTGTCCGTGTGATGTGGAAGGGTAGGAAGCAGATGGCAAAGACTGTGATTACAATGATGATCATTTTGATGGAACGTTTCTTGGAGACGGGGATGCTCTGGCTGGATAGGCTGCGTTTCCAAAGCCTCTTCGCCATCAGGCAGTAGCACACGACAATCACCAGAAAGGGGATGCCGAAGAGGAGGGCCATGACTGAGGAGCTGTAGTGCACATAGTGGTCAAACTCTTCAGGCTTGGTGGTGTCGTGGCAAAGGGTGTCATTGCCCCTGGTGCTGATAGTGACAAAGATCAGGTTGGGAATGAGGCAGACGGTCACGATGAACCACACACCCACGCAGATGAGGCGTGCATGCTTGGTCTTCACCCACCCGAGCGACTGAATGGGGTGGCATATCCCCACGTAGCGGTGCACGCTGATGCATGTGAGGAACAGTATGCTGCAGTACAGGTTGGCATAGAAGAGGAAGCGCACAATTTTGCAGAGTCCCTCCCCGAAGGGCCAGTTGTTGCGATCAGCATAGTAATAGACCAGGGTGGGGAGAGAAAGCACATACAGAGTATCTGAGACAGCCAGATTGAACATGTAGGTGGTGGTGGCGTTCCATGGCCTCATCTTAAAGATGAACATCCACAAGGCCCAGGAATTGAGCAGCAGCCCCACCACAAAGACAAACCCGTAGGACACGGGCAGCAGGATGAATTTAAAGTCCTCATTGAAGACACACTTCTCCTCAGCTACACTCGTGGTATTTTCTGTCAGCTGAGAAGTGAGTGTCGGAGTCAACAAAGCAGCTGGGAATGTCCTCACCAAAATGGCCATTGCCTGAAGCCAATCTCTAGAAAGGCAATAACAAAAACATCTGTAAATCACTGATCTCAACCCTGTCAGATATGAAGAATGCAGAGGGCCAAGGGGGCCAGACTTTCCTCTCCTTGGCACTCCTGCTGCTTTGATGATTGTTTAGGGTTTTGGTTTTCTTTTTTCAGTT
The DNA here is from genome assembly GCA_007922155.1 of Mesoclemmys tuberculata. Lineage (NCBI taxonomy): Eukaryota > Metazoa > Chordata > Testudines > Chelidae > Mesoclemmys > Mesoclemmys tuberculata. Next base: position 23,034,628 of record ML675622.1, read on the forward strand.
TGGGCCTTTACCCAGCCAAAGAGGATTTGATAACTCCCCTTTCAGAGCCCCCTCAATTATGCCCTTTAATCAGCTAGAGGAGCCACTAATGAGTGACACAAAGCATGTGTGAGACCCTACAAGTTTGCGTCAGAAGCAAAGCCTGTTTCTCCTCCACCAACCTCTAAACTCTAGCAGATAATCTGACTGTTTTCCTAACAATGGGACCTTTGTGAGCAATAGCAGTCCCGCACTCAAGGCCAGCACAGCCTCTTGAAAACAGATTCAGACTAATTGGCATGACCTTAATGATGCTGCAAATCCCAGAGGTGTGATTTACAAAGGAAAAAGTGCAGGGTCACTGGAAAGGAAAGAATCTTGCCTGGAGGCGCATTCTGCTCTGGAGAAATCTCAGGGGAGTTGTTAAGGGGGCCTCTTGGAAGAACACTGTCCGTGAGCATTGAGTGGGGCCTCAGATTCCCCCAGATTGGAGGCTTTCCCAGTTTTGGAACACAGATCTCTGAGCCACACAGAGGAGAATCATTATAGAACCGAGTCCCAGCCCAGTGCATCTGTGAGCTCAAACTCCAGGTGGGACATGGGTTACACATCTACAGCAGGGGCTCAGGATTTGTGTGCTTCTGATCAATGCACCCCAAAGCAGGGAATGAGCCATAAAATGGCTCCACTTGCATCTCAGAATGTCTGCAGCCCAGAGTCCTGATTCTCCCCTGCAGATGAGTCACTTGCATCCACTCGCTTCATCTGGTGAGGGAGTCGGGCCCCAGAAAGTTCTGCGCACCTCAGCAGCCCTCAGAATCTTCCTAGAGATTTTGAAATTGGCTCCTTTCCCTGTGTGGCCTTTTCAGAAAGTCAGCAGCCCCTCGCCCAGGACACCAGCGGGACTGGGGGGCCACAGGCAGAAATCGGGAGGCAGCAACTGTCAAAACCCACCAAAAGCTCCCAGTGTCACACAGGGCGAAAGTGCAGCTGACTGAAGCAAAGCACTTCTCCCCAGGCAGGCAGCGGATGACCTGGGCGCACTTGCTTTATCACCAGCCCCCAGTGCCCGTTCCACGGGTGGGTGAAGCCAGCGCCTGTGTAGGCCAAAGTCACATCAAGGACAAGGACAAATGGTACAAACTGGTGAATGGTGTGTGGGAATGATGCGCCCCCTCCCAGAATAAAAGACTTCTGTGCCACTTGGCATCTCAGTTCCAGACCAGCAGCCCAGGGCAAGCAGTGCCCAGCAGGTCCCAGCGCTGTCAGGAGCACCACTCACTCTGCATCACATCCCATCACCAGCCCTGAGTGTACAGACACCTGCTGGTAACTCCCCTCACAACGGATTAGCTGCAGAAACTGGCTCTGAAGCCCTGTTGTGAGGGGCAATCTTCCTGCCACTGGCTGGGGATGGAGAAGGAGCATATTTTGGCTGTGAAGGCACTAACTTAGATCTGGCTGTTGCACCAGTGACTGGCTGGCTGGTCGTCCCCATTCCAACCACCATTTGTAGCATCAGCCGATTACATGGATTAAAAAATGGTTACATGATGATCTTACACAGTGATTGTAAACAGGGAATAGTCAGGGTCCCGCAGAACTCTGTTCTTGGCCCAAATGCTTTTAAATAGATTTGTCAATAATCTGGAAGAAAATCTAAAACCACTACTGATAAAATTTCAGATAATACAAAAATTGGTAAATAATGATGGGGATAGACCATTTGTACAGGCTGACCTGGATTGCTTGGTAAGGTGGGCTCATTTGAATAACAATACAGCCAGTTGCAAGTCATACTAGCAACAAAGAACATAGATCACATTAAATGATGGGTCACAGTATTCTAGAATGCAGTGACACTGAAAAGGACTTAGGAGTCATGGTAGGTAATCAGTTTAACGTGAGCTCCCAGTGCAGTGCTGTAGCTAAGAGGGTAAATATGACCTTAGCTATATTCACAAGGGAATACAAATAAGAGTAGGGAGCTGGCATTACCTCTGTATGGGGCATTAGTGAGACCATTACTGGAATACTGTATCCAATTCTGCTCTTCCACTCTTCAAAAGGAATGAAAAAAAGAGTTAAAAGAATGACTGGAGATCTGGAAAACAGGCCTTCAAGTGAAAGTGTTAAGAAGCTCAATCTATCAAGTTCATCCAAAAGAAGGCTGAGTGGTGCTTTGATCACAGCCTACTGGTATTTACATGGGGAAAAGATTTCTGATTGTAAATAGCTTTTAATTTAGCAGAAAAAGGCATAATGTGATCCAAAGGTTGGAAGCTGAAGCTAGACAAATTCAAGTTAGAAATAAGGTACATATTTTGTACAGTGATGGCAATTAACCTTTGGAACCCTGTCCTTAGGGATGTGATGGATTCCCCATCATTTGTAGTCTTTAAATCAAGACTGGATCTTTTTCTAAAGACGTTCTATGGTTATGTTCTTGATGCAGAGTTTATTGGGAATGGATCTTGGGCCTGTGTAATACAGGAGGTCAGAGTACATGGTCATAACAGTCCCTTCTGGCCTTAAAATCTATGAATCTATGAAATCGCTACATTCTTCTCATCAAGAGCCTGATGCCCAGAGAAGCTGGATGTGGCTCACAATTGTAGACATGTTCAGAAAAAGACAAAGTATCAGCACAGGGAGACAGTGCATGGTGGTGGGGATGCTGGCTTACAATGGTGCAAGGCAGAAGCCTGCAGTAGCCAGACCTCTGTTTGTTTTATCAACCTCCTATCCTGTTTGTCTCTTTCACCTACCTGTTGCATCATATCTGACATGTAGTTGCGAGCTCTTTGTGGCAAGGACTGTCTTCCTCATTACTTGTCTGTACAGTGCCTAGTACAATGTGGCCCTCATCCTTGACTGGGGTTCCTGGACCTCCTGTAATAATAATCCTGCAAGTGGACTGGGATGTAGGTGAGCCATATGTGCAGAGGGAGCATGCAAGGCTGCTGTCTAGGGTTTCCAATACTAGTGTCATTCATATCTCTTCATTGCTGCATTTATTTGTGTTTCAGATGGAACTGGATCTTGAAGCCCAAATTAAACACTCTCTACAATTTCCCTCCAGCTGCCAGAGGTGCAGATTGCTGCACGGGTTTATTGCAGAGCTAAATTATGTTCAGTATCCTTGGAGAGCAAACGCATTGAGTTCAGAGGGCAGGCAGGCCCTATCAAATATTAACAAATGGAGCTAAGCCAATTCCACTGTAAATAAATGAGAAAAAATGGTCAGTAGGAAAATCTAGCCACCTTCACAGAAGCTGCTTCTCCCAGATGCAGGACATTTATGCAAGTTCTGACTTGGCTTTTCTTTGGGAAGTACTGCAAGATTGTAGCATTGTCTTTGGCTATAACAACTTCTGTGAGAAACCTCCAAGGGAAATCCAGACACTACAGGAAATGTTGTTGAGGATTTAGGAGGTGGCCCTTGTGCCTGAGTCAGTGCTAAATCAATGAACCACTGTGATGCCAGATGACTGAGCTGTTGGAGGTATGATATTCCAGATGAGACAAAATGTGAAACCTCCTGACCACCTGTGATACTTTTCACAAGAGTCAGGTTGTCAGCCCCATAAATTGACCAGTTTACATAACCTTATGCCTCCCCAAAATTCCTCTTCAGTTTCTCTTGGATCCAGGATTCTTCTTTCTCCCATCTCCTACAGTACCATGGAATGCTGATGTTAATCAGCGCTCAGCGATCGCTGTGATGAGCATGACATAAATACCTAATGATCCATTAAATATCCTCAGAATTATCAATCAGTAGAGCTCTATTGAATTCAATAGAAATATTTCAGTTTCCACCAGCTGAGGATCTGGCCATAGAAACAGCTACCATATCTCACCCCAAGGCTCTATCTGTCAATTACTTTTTGAATATGCACAAGGCAGAGGCTTCCTGTGAGTGTTTACCGGCTAGAAGATCCCTTTGGGTCAGGTGAAGTTTGATTTATTTTGAAGTGGTGCATCTGGCTCACCAGGCATTTGGTTTCACTGGTGTGTCCGTAGGTCGCATTAAACACTTTCTCTCCTAACTGAAGGATGGTGTAGATCTGAGAGGTATAATAAAATGGGGTGAATGGAACAGTAGGGACCAGCCCGTGTTCACTCAGCTGCAAGGAGTTGTTGGAGTTTTCTTTCTAGTAGTAACCACATGGCAATTCTCCCAGGCAGTCTCTGGACTTACACATGCAGCCAGACATATGTTGAAACCTACCTTCAGCCTAAGACTGGATATTGGAGATGTCACCATCATACCATTTTCTTGTCTGATCACCATCTCACTGAGGCAAAGATCAGAGCTGTTCCATAAGGGTAATGAGCAACCAAAGATGGCCCACTGCTGAAATCTCCTGAACTCCCTAGGTTTGCAGCTCGCCCTAGGAGCAAAGCCAGCCAAACACAAGGCCAACGAACCAACAAGTTAGTATAGTACAATCACCTGTTGTCCGTTACCATCAGCAGCCAACCCATCCATTACCCCCCACACAGACCAAGAAGATGCTATGGTTCGCAGAGGAACTACGGCAGATGACACACACAGGCAGAAAGTTCAAACTTCCTGAATCCCTTGGAGAGCAACACAAACAACACTTCTAGGATGAGGCCACTGCAGTAACAGAGTTAAAATAAGCCTTCTACTCATCAACAATCGGTGCAGCAGAATCAGAGCCATCAGAGCCATTTCTTGTAGTCAACCAGCTAATCAACCCAGACTGTGTAGCTCAGACTCCAGACCCAGGCATCAACCCTTGTGAAGAGCAGTCAGCACGCTTCCCAGATAAGATCAGCTGAATACGTATGGGAAGTACGCTAACTGGGACAGAAATTCCTCCCCAGTGTGATTTGTATTATCTGCCCTACAGCCAATGCCTGTGTCTGGCCCAATCACACATGCCAAAGCACAAAAAGCCCTGAAAAATATTAGAGTCACAAGCTGTGAAACGAGGGATGCCAACTTTCTAATTTGCGAAAACCGGACACGGAGTGCTGGAATCTCCCCTGCTCCTTGCTCCACCTCTGCCCTTGATGTCCTGTCTTCCCACTTCTTTCCCCCACCCTCCACCATCGCTTGCTGCTTTCTCTATCTCCCTCCCCCTGCCAGACAAGCAGGGCTGTAGGATTGGAGGGGTGGCTGGGACAGAAAGTTTGAGGGAGAGCCACATGCCAAGGGTGAGTGACTGACACAAGACAGGGGAGAGAGAGCTGTGCTCTGAGGGCAGAGGGGTGAGTGGGGCAGGATGGGGGAGGGGGAGCTGCGCTCTGGGGGTGAGGGGATAACTAGGAAAGGATGGGGGAGCCACTGGCACGTCTCTCCACTGGAGCCAGGCACTTCCTGAGTGCTCCTCCAGGCTCCAGTAATGGCTGCTGCTCTTCCCACCCCACAGTGATGGAGGCCGGTTACTGCAGGTAACCCGACTTTTAGCATCTTGTCCAAAAACTGGACACCTGGCAACCCTATGTGAAACAGATCCATTTCTGGCTGGTAAAAGCCAAGGAATAACAACTCTGCCTACTCCTAATGGAAACAATCAGTGCCCCTTCAGAGAAGTACACCTACCAAACTCTTTGGAAAATGCCATAGTTCACCCAATCCTCACTCCAACACTCGACCCTGAAGATCTCTCCCACTACCATCCCATCTCCAACCTCCTGTGCCTGGGCAAAATCATGGAGAAAATAGCTCCAGCCTATGACATAAGCCAACATATTGGATCTCTCACAATCAGAGTTCAAATCAAGGTGCAGCACAAAGACCACTCTAGTGGCAGTAACAACAATCTTCTCATGGCCATAAGCACAGGTCAAATTTCCATGCTCAGCCCGCTTGACCTCTCTGCAGTCTTTGACACAGTGCTACTAACACACCTACATGACATAGCTCAGCACTACAGTAACTCCACTCATTCCTCTCTTACAGAAGTCAGAGTGGTGATGAGAAAGAACGGCTCTTTCTCTCCAAAGGACTCACCTACTGGGTCCTGTTGGATCCACACTATCCCTGCTTCTCTTCGCTACCTACATGAGACCACTGGGAGAGATAGTGAGACCTCATTGGCTCAGCTGCCAATGATTTAGCGCTTCCTCAGCTGATGACCACCGCCACTACTAAAGTGTCAGAATGCCTACAGGAAATAAGGTCTTGGATGAAGAGCAGCTGGTTCAAGTCCAAAAGGATGTTCGTTGGAAACAGGAACCGCTTTGAAGATCTGGCCAAGATGTTGTCTCCACCTTCTATAGAAGGCATGTAGCCCCCATTGGTCAGAATAGTACAAAGTCTCAGCATCTTGTTTGATTTCTTGCTAAGCCTAGATAACCAGGCAGTATCAGTTTCCAAAAATGCCTTCTTTCATCTTCAGATTGTTAGGAAACTTAAGCCCTTCCTCCCAGACAAGGACCTGACCATCCTAATCCAAGCATTTGTCACCTCCAGACTGGGTTACTGTAAATCATTGTATCTGAAGCTGCATGTCAAGATGATATACAGGCTCCACCTGGTACAGAAAGGGGCTGCCTGTCTTCTTCATGGCATAGTCTGCCATGAGCACATCAGGCCTTTGCTCAAGTCCCTCCACTTGCTCTGAGGCCAGTTTAAAGTCTTGGTCCTAATTTTCAAAGCAATTAATGGATCAGCTACATCAGAGACCAAATTTCGAACTATGAATCACCGTGACAGCTATATTCCTCTGGGGCAATAAAAATCTCAAGCCCTGTGTGAGGCACATGAGGGCTGGGAACAAAGAATGGAACAGTCTGACAGAGGTGATCAGGCAAATCCAGAGCCTGACTATCTTTAGGAACCACTGCAAGTCGTCCCTCATTGAGAAAGCCTTCCCACCATACGTGATGCTCCTAATCTGAACACCCCCCTTCTATTCACAAACCCTTACCAACCACCATCACCCCCAAAAATAATCTCACACTCTACCCTAAACAGTTTTGATTCTGAAAAGAAGGAGTGCAAGAGACTCTATGAAGGGCACTAGGGACTTTGCTATTGTTGTTGATTTTATGTGGATGGCACTTAGATATTACTGGGATGGGAGGCACTGTATAACCCTAATGTAAATAGTAACTACCTGTTACTCCCTGGAGGCTGCAGATAGCCTGAGATGAGAAGCCACTGTCAGATTCTGAACTGACACATCTTCCTGTGCCAGGGTCTCTCCTAGACAGCCTGGCAGCAAAGTGCCATGACAGCTGGGAGACAGGAAACATTCCACAGCTCCTTATCTCAGAAGATGGAATGATTAACCAATGGAAAACCCCATAAACTCTGCAGTTCACCATGGGGACAGCAACATTATCTGACTGGTGACAGGAGCTGGGGCAGCTCCTCAAGGTCTATACAATTACACAGAGCTAGGAAGTGGATGTCACCCTTATAAAACTGCCCAGGAATTTCTCCAACTCTGCACGAAGAGCCCAGCTTCAGAACCGAAGTAACAAGTCCCTGAGAATCCCAGGCACAAAATTGCACTGGGTGTTTTGGGAAACTCCAATATCGAACAGAATAACACAACGCTCCCCAGGGCTGACAGAGCTCAGCAAGCCTAAGTTCAGAGACCAGTGTTCTTGGTGATGGGACCCCAGCTGTAGAACACATCTTTCATGAGAGGCTCAGACTGACCCTGTTCAGATCTCTGGGTGAGAGCCATCTCTTCAGGGAGGCCTCCCTTAGGAGTGGCATCTCCCCACATAGAGCTCAAAGAGAAGAACGTTTCCAGGAAGGGGAAGAGACAAATGTTAGTTGTTTGGTATTTGATACTGTGGGGATGGACCTTAGGAGTATCAGCTGGATAGAGAGATGCCATCTGATGAAGAGGATGGAGCAGGGCCAGGGCTAAGAGGAAGTTAGGGAAAAGACATTTGGACTCCCTCTGCTCTGGGAGTTTCAGGTCCTCCTCCAAGAAGTGTTACTAATAGTGGCAAAACAAGGCTCCTTACGGGGCAGAAGGCTGTGAGGCAGTGACACCCAATACGGCACATGCCTGCTGCAAGCTCACAGAGAGGGATCCCTGCTTCTCTCCACACCCTGGCCAGTTCATCATCCAGGGGCACTCTCTTGCCCCCCACTGCTGTCCTTCCCTCAGCCCTGCCCCTCCCAGCAATCACTCCTATCAGTTTTGTGCTATCCTGGACCAGAGCTCTATATTTGCTCTCACTTGACAATGGTTATGAAGCTGGCTTGGGAAATGAGAAGATGCACCCTCCAGATGGGATGCAGGAAGATATCATCAGGCAAAAGGCAGCCTGAAGCAGCTTTGAACAAGAATATGATTCTGCTTCCCGCCAAGAGGACCCTCAGTAGCCCTGCTCCAAGATCCCTCCCTGTTCCAACAGTTCAGCCCAAAGTGCTCCCAATTTCAGATGTCCCTGAGTGGGCACTGAGGAGTCATAGGTTATAAAGCCGGAAGGGATCATTCTGAGCATCTAGTTTGTCTTCCTGTATAACACAGGCCATAGGATGGCCCTGAATTAATTTGTGTTTGAACTAGAGCAAATCTTTTAAAAAAACATCCAATCTTGATTTAGAAGTTTACAGGGATGGAAAATCCACCATGTCCCTTGGTAAATTGTTCCAATGGTTAATTACCTTCACTGTTAAAAAATTGCATGCTATTTCCAGTCTGAATTTGTCTTGCTTCAACTTCCTGCCTTTGGATCTTGTTGTACCTTTTTCTGCTAGATTGAAGAGCCCTCTATTATCAAATTCCTGTCCCCATGTATGCAGTGGTGTCATAGCTGCATTGGTCCCAGGATATTAGAGAAATATGGTGGGTGAGGAAATGTCTTTTATTGGACCAACTTCTGTTGATGAGAGAAAAGCCTTCAACTTACAGAGAGGGCTTCTTCAGGAGATCTCAAGAAGAGCTTTTTGTAAGTTCAAAAACTTGTTTCTCTCACCAACAAAAGTTGGTCCAATAAAATATATTACCTTTCCCCATGCAGGTACTTATAGACCGAGCAAGTCACCCCTTATCCTTCTGTTTGTTAAGCTAAATGGATTGAGCTCCTGGTGTCTACCCTTTAATCATTCCCCTGGCTCTTCTCTGAACCTTCTCTAATTTATTAACAGCATAACTGGACTCGGTGTTCCAGTAGTGGTACAAACTACTGAGGTGACAACATCCATACTCCTACTTGAGGCTCCTGTTTATGCATCCAATGATCACATTAGCTCTTTTGGCTGCAGTGTCATATGGGGAGCTTGTGTTCAGCTAATTATTCCCCGGGAACCCAAGTCCTTTTCAGAGTCACTGTTACCCAAGATAGCATCCCCCATCCTGGAAGTTTAGCCTGAATACTTTGTTCTTAGATGTATGACTTCACGTGTGGCTGTGCAAAACCATATTCTTTGCTTGCACCCTGCTTATCAAATGATCCAGATCACTCTGTATTAGTGACCTGTCCTCTTCCTTATGTTTTCAGTCAGATCACTGACAAAAATAGTAAATAGCATAGAACCAATCTCTGCTGGACCCACTAGAAACGGACCCACCCATTGATAATTCCCCATTTACAATGACATTTTAAGAGCTGCCAGTTAACCAGTTTTTAATCTGTTTAATGTGTACCATGTTGATTTTGTATCTTTCTAGTATCTTGGTCAAAATTGTTGTGCGATGTCAACGCAAATGCCTTACTGAAGCCTAAGTATTTTACCTCATCGCTCTTACCTGTATCAGTCAAACTTATACTCTCATCCAAAAAAAAAATATACAGAAGTGGGGTGGTTCAGGTCCCAAACACTGCACAGAACGTGACCCCCAAAAACGTCTTCACTGTGGCTTACCGCATCTGAGTGTGTCAGTGCTCCTGGCCCTGTCACGTGAACAGTGCCTACACTGGAGCTCAAGATGTAATCTCCAATGCAGGCAGAGATCCTCACGCTAGCTTTGATCAAACTAGCACCCTAAAAATAGCAGTGTAGCCAGGGCTGTGTGCTCAGCAGGATGACAACTGATAGGAGCAGCAGCATTGCCAGGTTCTGGAAGGAGATGTGCCCCATCCATCTAAGAAAAGGGCAGAGCCTAGAGATGGGAAGGGGATGTAAGGCGTAGAACAGTGATGGCTGTCCAAAAAGATGTATGATCAGTGTCAGACAATGCAGCATGGATGCCTCTCATAAACTGGGCCCTACCAAATTGGCCCCTGCTTTGAGCAGGGGGTTGGACTAGATGAACACTAGTGGTGCAGCGGCCACCACTATCTAGCCACCCATCTCTGAAGGCAGAGCTGCCACCAGCAGCAACGCAGAAATAAGGGTGGCAATACCACTACCCCCCAACGATAGTTTTGTGACCTCCTTTTGGGTCGGGACCCCCTGTTTGAGAAACGCTGCTCTCCCCCATGCAATCTAAATAATATAGGGTAAAAGCACACTACAGGCCAGATTTCACGGGGAAGGCCAGAGTTCAGTCTGTGATGCATTTTTCACGGCCGTGAATTTGGTAGGGCCCGACTCATAAACAGCCCATTTGTTCCCCCTTATGGTTCTAGTCCAGCTGGGTGTGGGCAGCAGTGAGATGCAGTTAGTAATGCACCAGCCCCTGCAATGCCACGCATGCAAATCTATAGTGGCCAAAAAACAACGAGAGCCACAGCATTCAGGGGACAAATATTGGCTTCAGCCCTTTGACACAGCAAGGAAATCTCCTGGGCTGCAGAAGGAGGCTCCAGCCCCTGCCTGTACCCCACCACCCACTCCCAGCCCTGCTCATACCCCACTGCCCACTCGAAACACTGTTCGTCTCCCATCCCACTCTTTGCCATATCACATTGCCCATGTCCAATGCCGCCCACCGCCTATCTCCCACTGTCCATGCCAAATGCTTCCTGCTGCCCAATTTTTCAATCAAGATTGGATGTTTTTCTCCAAGATCTGCCTGTGCAATACAGGAGGTCAGACTGGATGTTCACAATGGTCCCTTCTGGTCTTGGACTCAGTGAAACTCCCTTCACCCGTGCTCGCTGCTGGAAAAGGAGACGGAACCCTGCTGTCTGACTTTATTCCAGGTGCCTCCTACTCTGTATATTTACACAGGTAGTTTAAAAGTGTCATTAAATGAATGAGTCTGTCAGTAAAGAGTCCAGATTTCCTTTATCAGCTCAAAGCTCCTCTCTCCTTCCTCAAGGGCCTTTCAGGAACCAATGGCATAATAGTCTGTTCTATCTGTGTGACCCACCCTTTCTTAGCAGGAAATTGCAAGGGCGTGTGTCCTACGCCACCACTCCTGGGGCTGGGGTGCAGACTGCACTGCTTACAGGGATGGGCATTCGGGGGCTGCTGACAGACAGACAGACAGACAAGCATCTCAGTGGTTTAGTAGCTGAGTGACAAACCCAGTCAGGGTCACTCTGGAATCTGTGTAGGGAGGGTGCACCTTCTTCCTCTTCCACACGCCTCTAGGAAATTGCAAAACAAGAGAGGAAGTCATGTAAAACGTCCTGTGTAAGGCCCCTTGTCTCTAATCATCATGGGGTTTAACCAGCCACCGTTCTGACACAAGGGGCACATGACCCAATTTCTCTCTTTGAGCCTTCTTTTCACAGTAGCAGCAAGAACAGGAACTTCATGCAGCTGCCCTAAAAACAGATGCTATTTCTTCTTGGACAAAGGTGGGGCCAGGTCCACAAGGACCTTTCCCTGAAGCCAGAGACACAGCCCAACACCATCACACACATCACAAGCAGCCTGCTCCTCCCTAGGGTGACTCAGTTTCTCAGCCAGGTGGGATGAGAGCTGATGGAGCTTCCTTTTGCTCTGTCAGCAGAAAGATGCCAAAAGCCAGTGTTCCCACCCACCAGACCCTCATGCACTGGGATACATGGGAATTGCACCCTTTACATTCCTTTGGGGAGTTGGCGGGGGAGAACCTGTGCAGTCATTCAAAGCTAATGGAAATCAGTGCAGCAGAAGGAGCAAGTCTGCCTTACACCATGCGGCCATGCTGGGGCGAGGAGGTGAGCTGAGGAGTAAAAAGCCACATCAGCAGGTGAGAGAGGGGGAGGCCATGTTAGGAGAGGCAATAAGGCAGCCTGTTGGGGTGAGGAGGAGATGGTGGTGGCAGCAGCTGTGTTGGGTCAGGAAGGCGCCACGCTGGGACACGAGCTGGGGCTCTGCCTGGTGACACCATGGACCTTTGGGTGAGTCGTTCAGCTCTTTCTGTGTAACACCCACAAAACCCCAGCTCCATCCCTAGGGAAGCTCGGGGCCAGGCTCCCCGGGAGCCGGTGTCAGCGTGACTGGCCTGTACACACAGATCCTTAACCCCAAAGAGCCTACAGTCTGCCTCGAAGCACTTGTGTGTGGTCCCGGGAGTGAAACTTGCTCTCCCAGAGTAGCTGTCTCCAGGGGCCTGGCCTCAGCCCCTTTGTGTCCCAGTGATTTTGTTTTGCTGGCTGCAGTTCTGGAGTGCACTCCACTGGCCAGAGCAGGACCCTTCCCCCTTGGGTTCATTTGTCTTTCTGAGCCTCTGGAGTTCAAAGGGGCAGGGGGACAGTTCATCCCACACCCCAGACACCGCAGGATGGCGTGGGGCTCCAATACAGCTCAGGGGATGGGGGTTCCCCTCCCTGGTGCAGGTTCTGCAGTACCTCTCCTTTGGGTCAGCCTGACTGTGTTGTCATGGCTCCCTGTGGGCACTGCACAGTCCCCCCCGCCCCCCCCAATGTCCAGCCTCACCTGCTCTCCCTGGTTTCAGGGTCAGTGCCTCAGGTGATGTGTGTCCCTGTATGGGGCTGGGTCCCAGCTGGGTCCCATCCCTGGCCAGCTGGTGTTGTGGTTCCTCCTGGTGACCAGGCAACTTTTGATCTCCCTGGCCACTTGTGGAATGTCAGGCTTGCTCTGTGAGCAAAGTGCCCAGGAGAGGGAGGGCCCCGTGGGGAGAGGCGGGGACAGGAGCCAGCAGCTGTCAGTGCCAACTCCCTCCTTCCATTCAGCTCGCCAGCTCAGTGTGCACATCTGAGAACACGCCCTCCCCGTGCCTGTCCATCCGAGGGGCGCAGACCCAGCCGCTGGCAGAAACCCTGATCTGCAGACTCATTGCTTCCCCTCATGCGTTACCCCTTCCTTTCCCCTGCCCCATTTCAGACTCTCTCCGCTTCCTCTTGGGTTGCCCAGCAAACTTTCAGGTCCTTTGTGGATTCATGGCTCTGTGGCCCGCTCGCTGACTAGACTAGAGGCGGGCTGTAGGGGTTGGGAAGCTGCAGGGGACATGGGGTGCCCTGACTCAGCCGCCTACCTGACGTAACCTGCCCAACAATGGAGAGCCGTGAGAAACTTGCAGGGGGGAGCAGCGGGGGAGTGGAAGTCGCTGGTCTTCTGATGCCCCATTACAATTAGGTGAGCCCCCCCCCCTCCGTTCAGCCTCCCTGTCTCCCTTTGCCAGCACTGCCTTCTCCCAGCCCCAGAAGGAGACCTGCTGGATTCCTGCTGTGGTGAGACAAGCTGAAGGCTCCTGGTTCCGGGGACGAATCAGAACCCCTGCTTTGCTGCTCTTTGGTGTGCCCTCCTCTCTGTCTGGCATCTGGTCCCAACCCTCCATGCCATCTCCCCAGCCTCCCCTCCCGACTCTTCCTGCTGTCTTGCCTGTGGTACCCGGCCTGGCCACCCCAGCACCAGAACCCGGCGTGACTTGTTTCTAGCGACTTCAAAGAGCAAATATTGCACCGGTTTAGAACATGGACCTTAATGATCAAAGAGATTCCCATTTGCGGGACTGATGTGACGGCAGCGTTGCAGCCCCAGCCCTTTGCCCTATGCCACATTCCTACCCTTTGCTGCACCGTGCCCCTTCCCTGTGCCACACCTGCTACTCAGCACCACTGCCCTCCCTGTGCTGAGGCCTCTCCTGCACCACTCCCTTTGGCCAAACACCTTGGCACCATACTGCCAGTGTGGGGTTGTGTTGTTTCCTCCTAGCATTAGCTGGCGTTGCCCATCTGCAGCAGATGACAAGCGAGACACCAGCATCTCTGACCTGGGGTAGCAGCTGACACATGTCGGTGCCCCTACAGGTTGCAGCCTTCCAGGGCCCTGGGGAACCTCACGATGCCATCAGTTTCTGCCCCTGAGCCAATGAAGGTTGGACACGTGCAACTGGCAGGCAGGAAGGGAAACATGTCAGAGTGTCCCTCCTGTGGCACATTATGTAAGCCAGGGAATTACTTCCCCAGCCTGTGAGCATGGCAGTGCAGAGGGGTGACACCGGGGGGGCAGTGGGGAAATTGATGCATCGTTGGAAATATTTCACTGGTCATGAAGCAGTTCCACCAGGAGCTGGGCAGGTTGGCTGGGCACAAAGGGCCAGTTCTTCATTTCTCCCACCGTTTTTTGTACTGACCGTGCCAGCCAGTGATGTACAGGGCAATCGCAATGCCAGCAGTGTTGGTGCTAACATCCTCAGGCCCCCCAAGAGTGTCGGAGCAGGAGGGGGTGTGGCTGTTACACGCTCACATACCAGTTAGTCACAGCTGGTAGAAAAGCCCACAGGGACCATTGACAGCTAGATATAAACTAGGCAGCCCCTTGGGGGTGGGGGGCAGGGGCGGGGGGCTGCCTCAGTGCCCTGCAAGCTTGCAGGATGTTCTCTTCTGCCGTGGGCTGAACTGGACCCAGAGATTCCGAGTGCCCTCCCACTTCCCCCCCCAGCTGACAACAGAACTCCGTGGGCAGCTGTGGCCTTATTCCTGATTCACACCAGGGCCAGTGAGACCCAATCTCTTGCAGGGTTATTGCACAGGGTAGTGCTGCCACCTACATGCCAGTCTGATACAAGTGCCTTAGAATGGGTGCCTGGAGCAGGTGTAGCCAGCAACATTGCCACACACCTGCATGTTTCAGCTATCAAGTCCCAGGCTGGAGAGGGTGGCACGCAAATACGCCTACATCCGGCTAAGATGAGATTGAGTCGGGGGATTGACTAGATGCTCACAGGAAACCACAATCCCTGCTCAACGTCCCCCTTGAACATCAGCATTAAACAATACACAGCAGCTTATGTGACCTAGGCTTATCTCTATGTGTGGGCTGGGCTGGGCTGCTCAGATATTAAGAAACAGATTGAGCCGTGCCAGGACAGGAAAGAGCCAAAAAACAAAAAGCAACAGCAGCAAATGGAACAAGTGTTTCCTCCCAGACAGAAAATTCATCACAGCCAAAGCGTGCGTGCGTGTGTGTTCCTCCAGGACAGGCTTCTGCAGTCGGTGTGAGACAGACTTGCAACGCACCTTTCCCCACTCTCTGTCGCTAGCCAACACCTGTCTCTGATTAGGAACAGTTTGGGTGCTGTTGGTCAGGCTTGAGGGGCATAGGCAGTGCTATGTGCGAAGATCAGGACTAGCAGGAGGGGTCAGGTCAGGTCTGAGCTGGATGCGTTTCTAGAGCTAGCTGGAGGGGAAAGCTTATATCGTTTTTGTCCACAAGTTGCCTGGTTCTAGCAAGCATCACCCTCTCACTGCCTCAAGCACTAAATTCATCCTGTTGTCCCAAGTTCAGAGTAACCAGGAAGTGGACTAGAAGTGGAGGTTCCTTGCAGCTTTGGGGTTTTATTGTTAATTAAAACAGAAAGTGCAATATGGAGCCTATAAAACTCCTGTGGAAACTGCAGTGGCATTGAAGACACAGGAGGATATGGGGTGCTCTGTAAACACCTAGCTGCCATCTAAGGAGCAGAGCAAGCAGCCTTGATCTCTCATAGAGGGACCAGGTCTGTTCCCTCTAGGGTGGTTAGACTGGGAGAAGCTGTTGCCCATACATAACAAGTGCATTAGACTGGAGTGTTCTCCACTGTGAAACATTTGGAGGCCCCGTGACACTATAGTGCTGGGGATCTGTCCTCCATCTGCTGTTTCAAGGTTCCGTTCAAACCCTAGAGAAATCAAGCCCATGTCACCAAACTACAATGCACAGCTAGTGCTCCAGCACCTGTTTGGGCAGGAGCTGGGAGAGGTGCCCAGCTGGCCCGGGTTGTGGAGTTACTACCCACATCAGCTGTATCAGACTCAACAGGAAACGTCTCAGCTCTGGTGTGACGTGGCCACATGGACTGTTGCTCCCACCTCCCCTGGATCAGAGTGTATCATGCCTCCATGCTGGGTGTAAATAGAATAGGGCTCAGCATTAGGATCCATATCCACCAAAGGAGAAGCCAGGCCCTTTCTGTGGTTCAGAGAGGGAAGGAAGAAAAGGGCAAGCTTCAGTTAGTGCTGGAGTCTCCGTAGCTGCTGGGGCTCCCCTGTTATGTTCTGCCTACTCTGAATTCCCAGTCACCCCACCATGGAGCCCTGCTATACAGTTTGGGATTGTGGCCAGTGTCACCACCAGGCTAAGACTCCCTTTGGGTCCAGGTCTTTGGCAGAGCCTCAGCCGAGTTCACAGGGCATTTCTGCAGCTGCCACCATGGGAGATGATGCACAATGACATCAGAGTGACAGTGAAGCTTGCAAAGAAAGGTAGCAAGGGGGATGTTTCTAATCCAGAGGTTTAGACCAGTGACCTCTGATCCTGGCCTTGTATCGCCTTCAGCAGCTCTCCACCCCTGCACCAGCCAGCTTCCCCGAGGAGACGATGAGGACACGGAGGAGTCTGAATGCCAGATTCACTATGGGTTTGGTTTCAGAGTGGGTCCCTGGTGCAGGCTCCTGCCGCTGCTCTCATGGAGCTTGGCTTGGATGAGCTTCCGATGGGTGGGGCTCAGCACTCCGGCGTCCAGCAGGTCCTGGTCAGTGATATTTCTAGGCAAGGCAGAGAAGGAGAACAAGTGAGGGAGAAGCCAGCAATGCAGCACAAGGCAGGGAGGAAGGGGACTCAGCCACACATAGCTATTGGCCACAGAAGGAAGATGGGACTCCAGAGGTCATCTCCCCCTAGTCTCTGCCCTGTGCTCTGCATGCATATCTCAACCAGGAGGTCCCAGCTCTCCTCCTGCCACATGCTGAACGCATAGCTCGTGCCAGGACATCTGGGGGGGACACAAGCTGGACTGTCATAGTCCAGTGAGGGACAATGGTACACACAAGCCAATAAGCCCTCACACACCACTACCCTTACGATACCTGAAGAACTCCAGATCATCCCAGCCTTTTTCACACAGCCCCTCCTCATACTGTTCCAGGCCAAAGCGACTGAGCCAGATCCCAACGCTCCGTGGGTGATCGCCACTGCCACAGGGCCACTGAGAAAGGAGAACCAGAATGTGGCCCAACAGCGTCACACCAGGGGACTGCAAAGTGACAGCCCCATAGCCCCCACTCTACTGGGTCTCCTGAATCCATCCTGTGGGATCCCTGCGAGGCATGTCCCTTGTGACCTGCAGCGTCCCGCTGTGCCAGCCCGAGCCAGATGACTGTGGTGATCAGGGTGAAATGGACAAGGGAACCAGGATGGGAGACTCCCAGGCTCACTGGAAACCAGTCATCACATTTACACACAGGTCTCCAGACCTAAGACCCACCCTATCCCTGGAGCTCCTTCAAGGCTCAGGCAAAGCCCCCTCCAGGCATGGGGTTTCTAGTCTTGGTGCATCATGTCTCCCTGGCACATCAGCCAGCAGGGCCTTTCCCGGGGGGGCTGCCTAGGACATACCTCTCTGGCACGGTTGAGTCGGCGCGTGTCCCGCTGGGACCTTGCCCCCTCCCAGCAGCTCTGCGGTGGTGGCTCCAGCGCGCTGCGGGTGTGACGCAACAGGTTCTTCCGGCCCTCTGGCTGGCTGGGGCCCAGACAGCTACCTCTCCTGGTGGGGTCCGTGTCCACGTCACTGAGGCACCAGGCCATGTGCAGGGCGGTAAGGGAGCAGTCACCCGACGCCTGCAGGTCTTTCACCATAATGGCTGACTTGGGCCTCTTCTGCCTCCCGATCTGGGGGGGACTCAGCCGGTGCCCGTAAGAGGTGGTCTCAGGCACGGAGAGGTGGGGGCTTCTCTGTAGCTGGTCCATGGAAGAGGAGCAGGCTTGTGCTGCTGTCAGGCTCTGGAACCTGCGGCACGGAGAATGGCCCAGGTGCCTTTCTGCCTGCATGTCACTGGCTGGACTGCAAGGAGGCTTGGACAGGCTGGGGCACAGCGCCCAGGTGTTGGGGACTCCCTCGAATATGAAATAGGCTGGGTTGGTGTAACTGCTGGCTGTATCTGGGAGGCTGAGCGGCCGGCTCCTGAAACACAACAGTCAAGTGGGAGTTGTTTGCCCAGACAGATAGATAATCCCAGCACCCTGGGACAGAGTCAACCCCAGTTCCTGGCAGAGACAGACTGAACGACCTCCCCAACACCGCCACAGGCAGCCAGCCATGGCACTCTATGGCAGACGAACTGAAAACCCTAGAAGACAGACAGACAAGCCGCTACTTCATCAACTCAGAAGGCACCCTCATTCGGAAACCAAACCAGGCAACTCCCATCAGGAGCCCTGGACTGGCAGTGCCAAGTGTCCTAGCAGGTTAATTAATGGCCCAGGTGCGGACCGCTGGCAGTTACCTGACAGCGTGCAGAGCCGGCTTGGAGGGGGTTGGGGAGTCGGAGTCCGTCTCGTCTGCCTCAAAGCTGATCCACTCTGTACAGAACAAAGATTGCAAAGGTTGATGTCAATGTAGCAAAGGAAGGTGTTTCTACTGAACTGTGGGCTCTGACGGGGGGACTTCCAGCTGCTCCAGTCCTCGCCTCTCCCAGCAGGGAGCTCTAGAGAGAATGGGGCAAGAGAAATGGCAGCAGGGGAGCTCCCATGTATTCCAGGCCTGGCCTCTCCCTGATGCCTCCTGGGGCAGGAATGATGGCAGCAGGGGAGCTCCCAGCTATTCCAGGTTTTCCCTGGTCCCCAAGCAGTGAATTGAAGCCCGTCTTTCTGAAGCAGCAGGAGCAGCAGCAGTTCTGTGGCATGGCTGTATTACCGTAGAGCCTCTCGCGTGTGCTCCGCCTGTCCTTGGGGACTCGGACCTTCATCCAGCCACGCATGGAGCCCGTTTCTTCACCCCGGTGGAAGAGGAAAGTCTCAAACTGCTGGGCCAGGCCGCCAATCATAGATCTCAGGGCAATGCAGCACTCACCTACCCAGAGAATACAGCATCACCTCAGCGGGTGGGGCACCCCACGGTCACTCAGGCACCCACAGACGGCAGCTACTGTCACCCTCCTCCCTCTCCCACGTCCCATGGAAAGAACTAGGAGCAGGGGTTGGCGGACTCCACACCACAGTGTGACACCCAGCAGGTGCACAGAGCTGTTCATATACACAGAGCTAGTCTCCATGGGCGTGGGGGGGTAGCCTGTCCTGCCAAAACCCCAGCTGTGCCCCTACTTTCCCAATGGCTTGGAGATGCCATTTTGGAGGAGATGGGAGTCTGTCTCCACGGTCACTATGTTCAGGCTCCAGCACAGCCTCTCCTTCCTGGGCCTGGCCTGGCAGTCAGAGCACTGCGCTATCTGTAGGCCACCGGGCTCTCTCCCTGGCTCCCAGGGCTGGCAGGACCGCACCCTGCATTGCTGTCAGCAGACCTGGGTGCTGCCCCTCTTTCTAGTCTCTAGCTCCCTGATTTGGGGGGATGGGGTGTGAAGCCACAGACCCCTAGACCCTTCAGTAATATTGGTGCTCACCCAGATCCCACTGGTTCCCTGCTCTGGGCCTCTCCAGGACACAGGGAGTCCAGTCGGAATCACCTTAGCCCTCTGCAGAGCTGATGTGCCATCATGGCCACTCCCTAACACCCTCCTTCCAAGAGAATGGGCTGGGCACACACCATATGACTCGCAGCTGTCCAGGCCCTTGATGCTGAGGAGCAGGTGCTGATCCAGCAGGTACTCCAGGTCCGACAGGATCGGGCTCAGCTGCGCAGGGAGAGACAACAATTCTCAGACGGGCTGCAAACCCCAACCCAGCCGCACAGCCCATGTCCTGTAGTGCAAGGGAAAGCCCCAGGGCTCACCAGTGGGTTCACGCTGTGTGCAAAGAACTTACTCTGGAGATCAGCCAGGGCAAGAGAGCGCCAGGGAGTCAAGGGCAGAGAGCGAGGGATGAGGTGCCATGGGGCACGGATAGGGCACGAGAGGGCTAGGTGTGCCATGGGATCAGGGGATGGGCGATGGGAAGTCAAGGCCAAGGAAGTTGTGGAGGAGCCAGGGAGTCTAACGAAGTCTTACAGTCTGCCCGTGTCCTTCTCACCTGCCTCCCCTTTCTTGTGCCAGCCCTTGCCCATGCCCCGGCCCACCAGCCTGCACGCACTCCCCGCTCTGCTTACCACCGGCAGCTGTTTAGCTGACCAGCTGAGTTTGAGGAAGCCCGGGATGTCGCTGCTTTGGGAGCTGTTCTCCGCACTCCGCTGAGACTCTGGCAAGGAATCAAGAGAGAGGATTACAAGAGCAAGGCTGTGTCCAGCTGCCAGCCTACCCACCTGGGTGCCAGCCTCCCTCCTCCTCCCTGCCATCTCCAACCTCTCCTAGGCACCACCCTCACTGCCACAGAGGGAGGGGTGGACCCATCTCAGAACAAATCCCAGTTGCTTGCCATTGAGATAGAGCGGCCGGCCTCACTGCACCCAGAACAAGAATCCAAGCACCCTGTAGAGACTGCACAAAGATCACTTCACCCACTGCTGAAACGCAGCCACCTCTGAGGTGAGATGTGGCAGCTGCTTATACCACGCACAGCAAAAGTGCACAGCCATGTAGGACAGGAAGCTTAGAAGAGGCCCCAATTCTAGTGAAACTACAGGTTACCACAATCTAACCCAAGCGTGCCACCAGTGTTACACCTCAGTTCTTACTCAAAATGTCCTGGCGCATGTAATGAGCACAAAAGGCCAGAAACTTGGCTTTACGTCTCACTTCAAAGATGGCACCTCGTGCAGCACAGCCTCCTGGGTATGGAGGTCAGGACTGGTTCTAGGGACAGCACCCCTTTCTCAAGAGCCCTCTGCAGGCCAGCGCCCCCTCACATGCTCCGGCCATTGGGGTCAGCCCTGACTCGGTGAGGAAAGCCACATGTGCTGCTCCCTGCAGCAGGAGGTTTTCCTTGCTGGCTTCCCCTCCAGGGACAGGGCAGGCTTAGCACGTGACATCTGGGAGGCTCCCAGCCAGAGGGGAGCCACAGGGACTCCAAGGTTGCTCTCACCTTCCAGGCAGTAGGAGTGGAACTCAATGTAGCACTTGCTGCGACTGGTTGTTTTCACGATCACCTCGACGCTGTCCCACTCGATGTGTGCCAGGGACTCAGAGCTGGAACCGGGAGCTGCTGGGCAGAGATTGGCAAATCGGTGCATGCGGAAGGGGCCTCACCCCGTCCCCAGATCTGACCCTCAGATGGGCCGTTGCTGCGCTGGCTGACGTGACCCCTTAGGACCAGGGCAGGTTCAGTTGCCAGGGAACCTGAGCGTGCTGCTGCTCCAAAGGCAGCTGGCAGGGGCCAGTCAGAGCTCAGGTCTGCAAACCGAGTTCCCTGCATCCTACTCCACAGGCAAAGACTCCCCTGTTCATCTGCCCGCTAACAACTCTGCCCGGTACCGCTGGCCGGCAGCCCTGTGATGACAGGCGTTGGCCCTCGGGACACTGCAGTCTGGAAGTGATGGCAGCACTCTGCCCTAGGTCCACCAAGTGACCAGGCCCTTCCCACCCAGCCTCCTTACCCTTCCTGGGCACAAACTGAGACGTCACTCCCACCTCAAACGTGGCGAAGACGGGAGAGTGGTCGCTGGTCACGATGTCATCCGTGCAGCCTGAAACATGGAAGAGGGAGCCACGTGACCGCTGTAGAAACCCACTGCTCCATGCACCCTCTCCAGGCGAGGTCTGGGTGCTCCCAGGCAGCTCCCGGGGTCCTCACTCACCGTATGAGTTACAGAGCACGTGGGTCTCAGGGTGTGACTTCCACAGGATGCGATCGCACCACGAGGGAACATTGATTCGCACCTGCAGCCAAGAGCAAAGCCGCTTTAGGGGCATGCTGGGCCTGGTTTGAGCTGCTGGGATTTCCCTGCCGTCTTCCATGCTCCCAGTGCATCTCCCCTCCCAGCTGAACCAGGGAGGTTACTGTCCTGTTCACTTCCAAAAGCATGGTACAGATCATTCCAGTGTCACTGAAGGCGTGGGCTGCCTGCTGTCCAGGACCGCACAGAACACAGCAAGAGAAAGGCAGGGTGTGGAGGATGTGGCAGAATGGGCTGAGCACAGGGCTGGGAGCCAGGATCTCTCGAGCCTAATCCCAGCCCTGCCTTTGCCTTGCTCTGGACTTCCTTGATCCATTTATCTCCTCGTGGCCACAGGCAGCCAGCATAAGCCAGAGGAGGCTCAGGGACCCAGCCTGAGAATTGGGGTGACTCAAAGCCACTGTGTCTGCATCCCTACCCTGAGTGCAGCTTGGCTAGAATACAGAATCGAGCGTGCTGACCCAGTTATATTCCTCCTCCCAGCCAGATAGGGCCATGGAGCACCTCACCTGGGCCAGTCCCACACGGGAGCCCTGGCCAGATCCCAACCCCATCCCCTTGGTGCCAGCCACTCACCCCTGTGGTTTTGAACTTCTGCCAGACATAGCTGTCCCGGGACCCCCGTTCGTATCGGTACGTCGGGGGGAAGGAGATGTCGCCCTCACCTGGAAATGGAGCAAATAGGAAGACATAGAGGCAAGACCATGCCAGACACCCACAGCCCACCGCAGGCAGACACACTGCCCGCCGAGCCCATGGCAGGGCCAGGGAAACTCACCCAGATTATTGTCAGACTAGAAAGACCTCCCTTGCCTCACTGCCATACACAGATCTGCCAGTGCCCCTCCGCCCTGAACTTCATCCCTGCGCTAGCTCTGCCAAAGCACTTCCACCCTGGCCTGTGACCCCTCTGTCCTCCAGCCCTGGGCCCCTCCTGGGCACAGTGAGCGCTGACCGTACTGCCTGGGGCTGGCTTTCTTTTGTCCACATCAAGGTATCTGGCCTATTTTGACACTATTTAGCACAGCCCTGGCTGGGAGCAACAACCAGAGAGATGACACTAGATGGTGCATGTCCAGGTGGGGGGGGATGTGTGATGGTTTGGATGGGTGAATCTGTGGCGTCTGGGCGTGAGGGGTGTAGCAAAGCTCCTTCGCCTGAGGCTGTTATCTGCATCACAGCAGGGGTTCCCAAACACAGGGGAAAGTCCCATGGGGCAGAGGCTGGCTGTGCTGGATCTGCTGCTGTTGGAGACCGGGAGCTCCTGTCTCTCCTCCTTTTGGCAGCAGCTGTAGAGCTGGTCTTGCCTTAACGCATTGTTGAACTGCAAGTACAGGAGGTGGCCAGGGGGCGTGGTGTAGGGGGGTGAGGCTGTGGGTGGGCGGTGATCCGGGAGGGTGGCATGGGCTCCCCATCTGTCCCCATTGCACTCACTAAATCGCAGAAACACCTTGTTCTTCTCTCGCTCCAGGCTGAGCTGGTCCACGGCCAGCAGGGGCTCAAACTCCTTTTTGTTCACATGAGCTAAGATGTCCTGAGAGGGAAGAGGGGAGAGTCCATAAGCGCCAGGGCTTCCCCTAGCACTGGATCCCATCATAGGAGTCCCCAGAGGAGACAAAGAGCTCCATGTTCACAGTCCGTGCCCATCCCTTGCATGCCTTTGGGGATGGGCTGGGCCGCGGGACTGAATTGTCTGCCCCAAGAGCGTTCTCTGATATATCCCGCAAGTGGCCTGTTCTCCAGAGGAGCTGTGTGCAACTGAGCCGCAGATGGGGCCCATGTCCTACCTGGACATCCATATCGAGGCGGTAATTGAGGTCTCCGAACCAGAAGAGGTGGGTGAAGCGCAGGGTGAGGTCGAAGTTGCTGAGTTTCTTGTCACCCAGGACCAGCGAGCGCAGAATGTCACCATAGTTCTGGTTCCGCCTGCCCCGGACAAGGGTGACACAAGGCAAAGCAAATCAGGGAGACCCCCTAGGACTCTATTGCCCTGCAAATCCCCAAGACCTCGAGCTGCCTCCACAAATCCCCCCAGGACCCCACTGCCCCACAGATCACCCGGACTCCTTTCTGCCCCCACAAGGTCCCTATCCCTGTCCTCACCAATTCCCTGCCCCCCACCGTCCAGCTTGACAGTGACCAAGTGACACTGACCCCAGTTCCTTCAAGCCAACATGTTGGCCTCTCCCCAGCCCTGCATCAGCAGGACAAGTGCAGTCTTTGGGTGAGCACGTCCAGCCCAGTACCCAGGCTGTCTGGCCATGGCAGGGAGCTGAGATGAAGGCTGACTGTGGCTGGGACAGAGGAAAGGCCCAGAAGTAGTTGATCAATGCAGGGGGTGACGTACTGGCTACACGGCAGCTGTGCTGGCACTCCCAGCTCCCAGAGAGTCCCACACTGGCACAGGGTTCAGGAAGCAGCCCCCCAATCACCTGTGTGTCTTCTCACTCCCCGAGGCCAGGTGGCAGTTCACAAACCCAAATGACGTCCCGTTGAAAAGGAAGGAGACGCCCACAGCCCCTTTGTTACCTGAGGGAACACACCAAGCCATCAGCCCTGAACCCTGCGTGATCCCCTTGCTCAGGGCTCCTCACAGGACCTGGCTGTCCCCACATGCTCTTAGAATAGAACCTGATCCCCACTGGGACCTGAGACCTCACCCCAATATGCCCTCCAGAGCACTCCCCTCCCCCAGATAAGACATCCAGAGCATGCCCTTCTCCCTTCCCTTCCCTTCTCCCTTCCTCCTCTCCCTCTGCCCCAGATACAATCCGCAGAGCGCCTCATCTCCCCTCTCCCTTTCCCAGATACAGACCCCAGAGCGCTCCCTGTCCCTTCCCCAGATATGGCCCTGGAACATGTCCCTCTCCCCAGCTGTCCCCTGCCCCCTGTGTTCTTCTCTCTTCTCCTCCCACTCCAGCCCTCAGAGCACTCCCCTTCCCCTTCTGCTGCACCTAGCGTGTTTGCGATTCCTGTTTTCACACTAGATGTGTTTACATGGCTGATCCGGCGTTCATGCTCTGGTTTCACCAGCACCACAATCTTGATGCTCCAGAGGCACTGTAAGGCAACCTGCAATGAGATTGGGGAGGGAGTGAGACCTCCCAGAACAAGGGTAGGGGAATGCAAGCACACTCTCCTCTTTTGGCAATCACACTGCTATCAGAAACCCTCCAGCAGCCGAGCAAGGTATCCCTGAAGCTTTGTGTCAAACATCCCCTTTGTGGCCCAACGTCAGGTTTGGAATTGCAGCGTTTGCTGGATCTGGCCTGGACCATTCTCCATTAGCTCATTTCTGGCCTGCGGGCAAGGCCTGCCTGAGCTCAGGCCACAGGGAGATTTTTCAGGCCTGCTTCCCAGCTCTCTTGGCGTGACCATGGCCGTCAGTGCCATGAGGCCCCGGATGCAGAGACCATAGCCTGGAAAATGGTACCACGCAGATGAGAGCACATGTCCTGCCTAGGCAGGCAGCAAGGAGGACGGCTCAGAGAGAATTCAATTTAACTGGGAGAAATTACTCTTCTGCTGGGGAGAAAGGAAGAGAGAAGCCAGGGCCATGAGATGCAGACGAAGAGGGCGCAGGTGAGAGGACAATCTCAGCTTCCCCATTTCCCTCTCAAGGCATCTGTGGGTCCCTGAACTGTTCTCAAATCCTTCACCCTACAGGTGGTAAGGGGGATGGTAAATAAAGAAGAAAGGTGGGGTCAAAAAAGCCACCAAAGTGTCTGAGCACCAGGCCCCAACAGCAGGCTCCACTGGGGGAGGGCATCTTTCGTGCTTGTCAAGTGCTCTGGTGGGTCTCTCTGGCTTTATCCGAAGCTGTTGGTTATGGGTGCACTAGTCCCAGAACCATTTGCTGCTGAGTGACCTACTTTCAGTAACTATTGGATGAAGATAAGTCTTTCCAATAGGCTCTTAACTGAGTGAGTGCTGGCAGGGACAGGACACCTAGAGAGGGCAGGTAAGGTAAGGGGAGCTGACAAGGACACGAACAGGGGACATGGGCACAGGCCCTCCTTCAGCATTGGGTGAATGGGGTGGCCTGGGCCCATACCACTCGGAAATCTATGGACATCAAGGTCTTCAGAGAGGCTCGCAGGAACTCCACCCATTCGCGGTCCCCCAGTGAGTTCTCCTGGGTGCCAATAACATAGATGTCGTGTGGGATGCAGGCTGTGGTCTCATCCTGAGTCCGTCCCAACCCCCTTGATGTCAGCCAGGAAGCTATGGACCTGGGAGGTGGAGCAGCGCCTGAGGGGAAAGGAGAGATGGGATCAGATTGTACATTTCACTGCCCCTCCACCCCTGCACCAACCCAAGCACACGGGTGGAATATCACGGAACTCCATGAATTGGAACCAGGCAGGATGAAGTGATGAATATCCCTGGGATTTGGCTACCTCTCATTCTGCTCTAGGTCCCTTGTCAGGGATGGAAAGTACCGTGGCAGCTCCTGAGTCTATCCAAGGGACAGCTTGTTTCTGAGGTTCGCTACCATGTCCCATCACCACTGACCATATATCAGCAGTTCTATTTACTCAGCAAAAATACAAGGTGTGCCAGGTGCATGATGATATTGACCCACCATAGTGCAGACAAGCCCAGCTAAGGCCTGCAGTTGAGGGTTTCTCCAACTTCTCACCACATCAAGACTCAGCAATGATCTCAGAACTCCTGGGCATGGCTCCCTATGGAAATCTGCAGGGATTTCAACTCCACAACTGCCACTGGATTCATGACAAAAACCTGTGGTCATGCTGGAACCGTCTGAGCGGTTCCAATGCCTTACCCATGTTCCACGTCCCAACGTACACAGAAATAAGGTCAGGCTCATCCAGGTTGGAATGCTGGATCTTCATGAGCTGCAGCAGTTGGCAGAAGGCCTCTCGCTTCTGTAAAGGAAGAACACGACTGTCTGCTTGGGTCCTCACACAGAAGGCAGAGTTCAAGAGAACATGGCTAAGCCACAGGCCTGTTCTCACAGAGCTGCAGACTGGTGGTGGCCAATGTTAACTAGTGGTCTTCAGTCTAGGGCTCATCTGTATAGCTCCGGAGCTTGCCTAAAGCCTCAGACTGGTGGACAATCCTGCTCTTAGCTGTAACCTCTGTGTCTAGTCACTGGATGTAACTGTCCTACGACCCACTCCTTAGCAGAAGAACACAGGAGGAAAGGCCTCCAGGACCACAGTCAAGCCCACACGGGCATCATGGAAAGAGGCAATGAGAGTAAAACTTGACAATGGTTGGGCTGGTGGTGCAATGAGACCACTGCCAGTCGTGCTGACCTGTATTGTCTCAGTGTTTTCTTGTGCTCCCCCATCTGTCTGTTTGCATCCACCTGTCATCCCTCGTCTTAACAACATAAGCTCTTTAGGGCAGGGACCATCTTTTCATGTAGTGTTTGTACAGTGCCTAGTATAGTGGGGTTCAGGCCCACAAAAAATACTAAGCCTCAGAGACCCTCAAACATACAGGCTCCTGCCAGCTAAGGAGTAGACGAAGAGGAGGCCCCATGCTCCAGCAGAAAGCAATGGAACACATCGCAGCCTCGTAGGCCAAGCCTCCTTGCTGAACAGTTCAGAGTCTAGGGTTAGTCTGTGAGTCCCTCTCTTCAGTGCACCTCCCAGAATAGCATCTAGGTGATACATATAAACGCCATGGTCTTCAGCCACCTGTAAACACAGAGGGCAAAGCAAACAGCCAGGGATTCAGGAAGCAGCCCCTCTCTCCTGGGTACCAATAACCTAAGGGGCAGCTCTACCATCTCACACCAGGGGCGAGAGAAAGCAGTGACGCCGGAGAGGTCTCGCACACCAGCAGAGGGCAGTGCTGCACAACCACATGCGCCCCTGGCTCAGAAGATCGGTGCAGAGGTGCCCTTCCCTGGTTTCATGGTGATGTTCCCCCTCCTGGGTGCTGAGGCGAAGCCGTCACCCACCTTTTCAATGATCCCTTTGGGGGGAACAAAATACCCTGCATCCGTGTGTCACTCAGAGCGCTTGCTCTCAGGCCCTGCGCTTTCCACACCAGCCACCCCTCGTTGCCCACAGACATCAGAGCTTAAGTGGCTTTCCCACCAGTCAGTTCTCAGAGGCCAGGACTCCGCCTGGATGCCAGCCCACAAGCAGAGCTAGTCCACACCAGGGCAAATACTGCCGCATGGTCTGAGGCCTGGCCCTAGTCTTTTGCTGCAGTGTAGCGGGCAGGCAGACCAGGCCGGGGGAGCCCCCTTACCCGTGCATTCGGGAAGATGAAGTCTCTGGTCAGGCTCCTGTGCTGGTCTCTGTCATACACCAGCCTCACTTTGCTCTGCATACTCTGGTATTTAATCAGCTGCAAGACTGAAGACAGCCAAACCAGTGACAGTGAGACATGGAACAGCACAACCCTCCCCGCCCTCCAAACCACGGCCAAAAGGAAGGGCACTGTGCAGGAGGGAGAGCGAGCCAGGCACAAAGGGGTGTGGGTACCCCAGGGTGTCACACTGCAGGAAGGCAGCTGGCGCCAAGCTCACCAAGCAGGGTTCCTGTGTGTCTCCGACAGGCTTGGAGCAGATTACCCTGGGGGAAGGAGCCCATCACCTGGCTTCAGATAGGCAGCCTGGTGATGGTCATGTCCCATCTGTGTATCACAGCATATTCTTGGCCTCTCACTGCTGCTTTCCCCAGGGGTCCACTCCTGGAACTGGGCCAATTACCCAGTTATTCCAAGGCCTAAGCCAAGTCAATGGAGTGAAGGGGTTTCCCCTACTTTTATCCTGAGAGATGGTCTCCTCTGGAGAGCTGCAGCCCCTCTTTGTGATGGCCACTGTCCCAGACTCCACGTCCACCGTCAGGGAGGCCCTCTGCGATTTGCCCACTTTCACCTGCAGCACATGGAGCTAGGTTATTGCGGCAGGTCCCCTGCCCTAGGCTTAGTGGAAGCGAGGGCAGTGGCAGGGCATGTGTGCCCCTGTATCTCTGTAGCTCCCTGGAGTGTACAGATGGACTGGGGGGAAGAAGGGGGCTTCCCCTCTCCTGGAGGGGTACTATGCTCATGGCACCCAGCTGAGCTCACTAGGCAGCTGCTGTATTGCTTTGAAGCTGGCTTCCTCCACCCCGTGTCTGAACCCATTGGGCAATAGGTGAAGGACAGCCCCACAGAGGTCCTGCCCCTCTCCCCAGATTGGCCTTCTCATCTGCCTGAAGGGGAGATCACACCCCCAAGTTGCCTCTCTTATGATCCCACGGCCCACTGGCCCACAAGCTGCAGGCCCCACATTATGCAGGGCCCAAGCTGGTCATGCCCACCCTAGTCTCTCCGTGTGCTGGGAAAGGCCCCATCAAAGCCCCTGACAATGAGCAGTGCAGCAGAGCTCGCCACACCTAGGAGCTTCTCTCACCTCAAAGCTCTGGACAGCCATGGGCTTGGCAGCAGGCGGGTGCACCATGGCCACGCTGGGAAGTGCCAGTTTGTGCTTGGTCACCGTCTCTTGCAATGTCTTCAGCACCTGCAGAGAGAGCATCAGAGACTGGTGAGCGACTCAGAGGGCCAGGCTGCACAAGGGAGAGGGTTCAAAGCCAGCTGCTGTGCCTGCAGGTGAACTGGGGGCTGGTGGGCGCAGGCGATTCTAACGTGTTCCTGGCTGTAGGGCGAGGCTGTGCCTTCCCGTGCAGTGTGGCAGTGGGGACATTGGAACTGGGTCCTGATGAGGTACCACCTGCTGTGGGTCTACACAGATTAAAGTGAAGGCAACACCACTTACTTGTCAGACAGAGAGAGAGATGGGCACCCTGGTTCTGCTCCCGGCTCTGCCACTGATTTGTTAGTGGCTTGCAATCAGCCACCTCCTCTTCTGGTGCCCACATACACCCGCCAGCTATTGGCACTCTCTGGCATGTCTTGGCTGAGCAGTGCTGCAGCCATCAGTGTGAAGAGCCCAGGCAACAGTCAGCAGAATGTGCTCCCTCCCTCCCAGAACTCCTCTCCGCCAGGGAGGGGACAAGCGGAACAGCTCATGTTTGGAAGAGCTGCACACACAGACGCTGTCAGCTTTGCCATGGAGGCATCCAGAGCAACTGTTTGACCACCAATCACAATGCCCTGGCATGGGAAGGCAGTGACAAGGGATCTGTGAGCCAGGATCCATCCCTCCTGGCTGTCCCACAGCAGTAGCAATGTCACACTGTTTGTGATACAGTAAATCCCTGAGGTGTCTATCTCAGGGAAAGTGAGCAAGGCGCGGGAACTGGGTGACAAAGAGCATGGAGGCCCAGGGACAGGGTGGTTTGTGAAAGGGTTAAATTGGTTACGTGTGCTGTGAGTAAGGTGGAGGGAGCTGATTGGCTAGAACCAGTTAGGGATGGGGCTAAGGAACTATAAAGCATGCTCCAGGTGACCAGACTTACCTCTAGTCTAATGAGAGGCCTGTGCCCTTCCTGAACTGGTCTCCAATGCCTGGGCACTCACCCTTGTAGGAACTTGCTCTATCTTGGAGTTTTAATGTAACCCAGAACTTTGCTGAAGTTTAAGGAGCTTGTTCTAATCTGGAGAGCTAGGGGACATTACTAAAGGGTGTAATTAGTAGCTCTTCTTTATAAATTCCCCCATGAATGGTAGGAGTATTTCTTCAGAGGTTGTTAGAATTCTTGTAATTTAAGTTTACTTCTTGGATTTTAAATTAAAATCTTCTTATATTTCATGGAATCCTAACTTCTGCTCTCTTTGCCTTCTTTTTGTAGCTTAATCTGCAACAAGCACACTATTCATGTGCTATGGTTGCAGTGTGGCAAACTTGTTACCCTGGGCATCTTTGCAGAGTAACCTTCCCAAGCCCTGGCAATGTGTGCTGAGATTAGAAATTTACTAGGCACCTTTTTCTCTAGAGAGGAGAGCAGGTGGTTGACAGTGGAGATCTTGCTGAGAAGCAATTCAAGGTCTGGATCGCTGGCCAGGAACTCCTGAACAGAAAGACAAATTCTGATACCTGGTACTTTAAAAGCAGCAATGACTGATTGAACTGCAGTGAATATGTCCAGAAAACTTGGCCAGTTCCTAGGGTCACTTTGGTACCTAAGGAGATTAGAGCTGCACAAATAACTGGGTTCTCTTCCCCTCCCCCTCCCCGGCACGTTTGGTAGCCAAATTGAAAAATTTGTTTTGAATCAAAACTGATCTTTTTTTCTTAATGAAACACAAACACATGTTGCTTAGATCAAATGAAACATTTTGTATGTTGATGTGAATTGAGATTTTTTTTTAAAAAAAGAGTCATTTTGACATTTCTGAAACTTTTGTTTTTAGGTATTCTCAACCTAAACTATTTGCTGAATTCAACCTGAATATCTCAATAGTTTTGGTACTCCACAAATGCACTTTTCAGAGCATTTGCTATTTGCTTAAAAAGGCACTCTAATGGTTATTAATTATGCTTTGGGTCACTAGCAAAGAGCTGGGACAGATGAGACATTTCTCTATGGAACCACACACATATACACACACACTTTAGCACAATTAGCATCTCGGTGGAGGAGGTCAGTTTAGGTAGCTATGGAGTAGGATTGCACTGGCAGACCAATGGAGGTGCGCCTCAGGCTGGAACTGCATGGGGGGCTTTGGATCAGGACACAGGTCTCCACTCCCACGCAGATCCTCTGGTTCAGTCCAGCCGAGGTGTCCCACCCCAACTGAAGTATTGTTCCTTCCCCAGGTCTCTCCACCACAATTTCCAACCTTCACTATAGCATCTAGCCTGCTGCATCTGAACTCCCTCTGGGTTTGAGCTCTAGCACCAGGTTCATGAGCATAGGCAGCTGGCTGGGCCTCCCTCCCTCTATGTGTACGACTATGCATGAAAACCAAACCCAAGCAATCAAATCCCCCACGGACCAACTCTCCCCTCCATTCTCGGAGACAGAGACATGCTGACACCTAGCATGAGGCTCCCTGGGCCAGCGCTTTGGGGAAAGCTCACCTGCTCTTTGACGGGGCTCCGGGGGGATGCTGGAGGGTCAAACACTTTGGCCAGAGTCTCTAAACCAGAGAGCGTGAAGTCAATCTCACTGCGGAGAGAAAAGTACGGTGTGGGGATGCTCTGTGTGCTCCAAGAAGCCAGTCACTAGGACACCCCTGCTGGCCTTGTTCCAGGTCCCAGCAAGCCACTGGTTACACCCATTCAGAGAAGCTGGGCTGGGGGCAGCAATCCCACGAGGTCCCTTCGTCTTACTGGTGGGCACTGCCATCAGACCGCTAGTTTAGCTGCCTCAATTGGTACTGTCTGAGCTGGGACCCCTGCTGCCCCAAGCCTTCCAATCTCTGGTGGTAGCTGCAGCCTGGTTGTGGCATCTCTCCAGGACCCCTGGATTTAAAGGAGGGACTGGCTCTGCAATGTGGCGCACTTCACAGTGACTTGCTAATACAGCTGCTGCTTAGCACTTGAATTAGAAGGATGCAGCCACTGAGGGAGAGGGATAATTGGAGGTCTGGGGAACAAGGGGCTATAACTGGGGTAAGGGCAAAGACAAACAAAGGGGGGGAACAGCATGAGATCTTCCAGGTGTGGGGGTTACTCAGCCTGTGGAAGAGCTCAGGGAACTGCACTCCTCCAGCATCCACATAAGACGAAATTCACACAGGGTCTTAATTAACATAAAGCTTTACGGAGGCCAGTGGCTTCCAGGAGCTCTGGATGCAGTAACTGGCCCAGCTTCCCAGCAGAGACCTTGTGCAAGCTGCCTCCTTGTAGGGAGACTTTCTTCTGCCTTGGTCAGCAGCAGGACACGGAGACGAAGTAAAAGGGCAAACAGCAGGTGCTTAGGGCATACGAGATTCCCAGGGGAAGGCATTTAAAGCAGCAGATGTTGATTTTACCCAGCAGAGAACAGCCTCCCATGGGAAGGTGTTTAAAGTAGCAGACAGTCTGTACCCAGCAGAGATGAGACGCCCAGAGGAAGGACTAAGAGGGCCTGGTATGAGACATTGGAACAAGACATCCTGTCCCTAGAGAATGGACAGGAAAGAACAACCCAGGACTGTGACCTTTATGGGGGTTTTCTGCCTCTGCTTAGTATGGGTCTGTTCCCAGCCCTATCCCTTCCCCTCCACTGCTCACCTGTGCAGCCCACGGCAGGCAGTCACTAAGGCTGTGCTCAGATGTCGCAGCTGCAGGTTCCCGTTCCTCAGGGCCTCCAGGTCAAGCTGCAAGTGGCTGTTGAGATACTCAGCCATGAATCCCATGAAATCACTGGCCGGGCTGGAACAGGTGGGGACATGTGAGAGCGCGAATGCATATCTTACGGACAGTCCTGCCTGCTTGCCCCCCATTGTGCTGGTGCATGCACTTCCTGAGGCACCAGGTTCAGGAAAGTCAGCGGATATTGCAGCTCTCAGACCAAAGCCAGGGCTGGTTGCAGTCACCCTGGGCTCCACAACCTCATTCTCACAACGTGGGGTCGGGCGAGAGGGTGTGTTCTAGTGCCACTGGTGGGCAAAGGTGGGTGCTGGATGTCCAGCCTCCACTGTACCCTTTAATTGAGCTGTCTAGGTATTTCCAACTCTCCCCATCACTGCTGCAGCCTCGCCACTCGCAATGGGACAATTTCCACTCCCCATAGCAGGAAGGGAAGGGACTCCCTAGCTCTCCCCACACGCACGTGTTAGCTCATTCCAGCAGCCTCTGGACATCCCAAAGCAATGTTCGCTAACTGCTGTGGGACGGATGCGGCGGTGCCAGGCAGTACCTGCTGTGAACTTGCTCCTGTAGCCTCAGCTGCAGCTGCTGAGAGATCGGGGCCTTGCTTGGCTGAGCGCTAACCCACCCACTGGGAGGCACCAGGCTTGGAGGGTGGCTGGCTCTGCCATCTTCGCCATCTGCAAGCACAAAGGCACAACATTTGAGAGAGGCGTGCAACCAGTTTTCCCTTCCCCCAGACCTCAATCCCACCCCTGAGTTCCCCACTGTGTCCAGCACCCTCATTGGGGCAGAGGGGAGTGGGGTGAGTGGTATGTTACACCCCATTTAAGCCATGACACTCAGGCACAATGGGATTCTGGGGGGAGAGCTATATTCACTCTCTCTTGTCTTGGGGAGCTGAATATCCAGTCTGCACACTCCGCATCCACCCATTTCATTTCCCTCTTCAGCACACGACTTCATCCATCCACCACAATGCCCCCGCACCACACACGCACCTCCCAGCCCTGCCAGACTCACCAGAGTCCTCATCCACTGGCTCTCTTGCTCTGCTCACAGGGTAGAGCAGTGGGGTCACCAGGCCATTGTTGGGCTGCTGGTAGGCACTTATCAGATCAGCCAGGGTGCGGAAGCATTTAGCCTGGATGCCCTGGATGGTCTAAGAGAGGAAGAAGAATGGTGGTTGCTCTGGCACATCAAAGGCCCATCGCAGGCTCTGGATACACCTGGCATCCTGCTCCCAGCCCAGGAAGGATCAGGGATGTTTAATCTCTCTCTGTTAGGCTAGGGTGATGAGCCTGACTCTGGTCAGGGTGCAATGGAAGGTTGTTCCCATCCCAAGGACCCAGGGGAGCCGGGGCGGGGGGGAGGTGCTCACTTAGGACATCAAACAGTCTGATATTTCTCTCCTTTGGCCTTACATCATGCAGGGCAGGGAGGGAGTTTGCCTAATGTGGGTCATTGTTCATGGGCATTGCCAAAAGAGGTGTCTTTAAGAGAGATTTGAGTGAGGAGAGAATGGGGGCCCTGGGACAGAGAGATCATTCCACGGACCAGGGGACAACCCGGCAGCCATCAGAAAGATGGAATGGGAGAAAGCCCCAAAGGGGCATTGAGGCTGGTGCCATTGGCACAAATAAGGGGAGAAGTGGAGACATGCAAAGAGCCAAGGCCTGATCTGAGGTGAGGGCGAAGCTGCGCAGGGCGTTGAAAGGGAGCCATCTCCAGGACGGGATGTGGTCACTGCTTTATGAGCTGTGCACCCCAATCACAGACAGCAGTTTGGGACAGGACATGAAGAAGAATCCTGGATGCAGCTGAAACTGCAGATGGATCACAAAGGAAAAGGGGGAGGGAGCGAAGTTTCTCTAGAGCCACCCCAGGTATGACAGTAAAGTCTAATGCAGGCATGCAACATCAACATGGAGCGGCCAGAGCAAGCTGTGTTTCCAGGCTGTAGCTGAGTGCAAGGGTGTACCAGAGATCAGTCTATGGTTGTGACACACTGTGTCTGTGCAAAGGAAACACATCCTTTGGGCTCTGAACGTTACATTTGTTTTACGCAGAAAGGAAACCACAGTGCTAGCTTGTGGCTCCCACCAGGGAGGAAGGCACATACTCCACCTAACCCCATCTCCAGATGCTGCCGGTGCTGTGTCCCTCCTGTTTGCATCTGTAGAGTAGAGGGTGGCGGCAAGCCCATTCTACATCTGCTTCCTGTGCAAACCCCAAATCACGCAGCCTGCAGAACTAACAAGCTGGGGATCTCCATGCCTAGACACCTTGGAGGGAGGTGCCTTAAACATACCCAAAGGAGAGCGATTCACAGGACAGCAATACTAGAGATTGGGCCATGTCTGCCAGAGCTGCCTCCTTCCCACCTGCATCCAGTGGAGCCCATTCCACCCACCTGTACAGACAGCAGCCCCTCTTCATCGGGCAGGATCCTGTAGGTGTGCACGTGTCTCTGGAACCTAGGAAGAAACAGACCTAGGTATCAACACCACATTTCCCACCTTCCCTTGTGGGTCTAACCATTAGTAGGGCCTGTGATGGTGGGAAGAGTCCTTAGCCCATTCAGAAGGCAGGCAGCACCCATGAGTTCAGCTATATATTGTCGAATCTGGAAACCAGTTGTTCTCAGGGAAATGAGGGACAATAAAACTCCCATTCTCACAGCTGCTGTCTTGTCCGGGTAGCTTGTGATCTCTCTGAGGCAGGAACTGTCTCTCACCATGTGTATACGCAGTCCCGAGTCCCAGCGGTGTTGCCACAATACGACACAATGCAAATACATCTCCATTTGGGAGCAGAGGTCAGTGGACCCCAGCACTGTGATAAATGGCCCAATTGGCTCTCAGAGCATTACCTGTAATTAGTACCTGCCCCCAACTCAACCCACACAACAGAGGGCCCCATTGATGGACATACTCCCGGCCCCCAAGGAATCCTGACGCTAACTGCCAAGCTTGTCACATGGACAGACCTCTTTGTTTGGCCAAAGAGCCCACACAAAGCCATTGCAGCTGGATACTGGTTCTGAGTGGAACCTTCAACCTGTGGTGGGGTGATTGGGGGGAGAAGAGTTTAAGTCACACATTTCCTTCCCTCCTTCTCAAGTGACAGGCCAAGCACAAAAGGACTTTATGGAGAAAGTTTTCAAGGGAGTCCACTGATTACAGATGCTTCCAATTCTGGGTCTCCATCTGAGACCTGGTTTTTCAGGGGTGCTGAGTTCCTGCAACTCCATTTGGCATCAGTAGAAGCTGCAGATGCTCATGCACGAGGTTTCTCAGTTTGGGTATCCAAAACCTAAGCTGCCTACAATTAGCTGCTATTTTTGAAAATGCGGTTCTGGGCATGTCTGGGGCACAGCGAGGCACCCCTATGACAGCCAAGCCAGGAGAGCCAGCAGACACCAAACCATAGTGTGGTGCTAGATTGCCAGACTTCCAGCAGCTCATGTGGCTGTCCCTGTTCAAGTGTGAATTAAACAGCCCACGAAGGCACAGCATAGGCTGGGTTAGGAACAGGGCATCCTTCTCCGTGGGCCCAAACTCCCGCATAGCCACTCAGAGCCAGGGCAAGGGCTTTGGAAGGAAAAAGTGCTTAACGAAATCTAAATCCCTGCAAGTTCTGGGGGTCTGGGCAGCTCACTGGTTAAATCCCCAGCATGCACTGCGCCTCCCACATTCCTCAGGACCATGTGTTTGTAATTTGCATCATGCTCTGGGCCAGGAAATCATTGGAAATGGGGCGGCATCCTTCCAAATTTCTTAAAGAAACAGCATGTTATTCCTGCACCACCCTGACGACTAGCAGAGCTTCCAGTGAGTTATGCAGACGTGTCACTTAGTTGGGAGGTGGGATAGATGTGACAGCTCAAGCACTGACCACACAAAGGAACACCTGCCCACTCAGCTCATACCCAGGGATCCTCCTTCAGCCAAAGGCTTTAAGCCATGTTCAGGTAAATCCGACAAAATATCATCTCCATGAATACGAGAACTGGGGCAGCACTGATTAGCCAAACACAATGCAGAGCCCTGCCACTACAGCCTGCTCCAGAGCAGCAGCCTCCCTCGCTAGTCCAGCCCTGAGCTCCCACCCAGTCCTGACACTCAGCTCTGAGCTGCAGAGTCCCTGCTAATCCAGTCCTTGCACACATGCACAGATTGCTCTGGCTGCTAATGCAAATTTTAAGTTGTGGTTAGGATCAGAAGTGTGACTGTACAAAAATGGCTCCTCCTTACTCACCAGATCTGAACCCCGTGCACATCAAAGCCAGCTCTGCTGACTTCAGTGACAAATTGGTTTTCATGGCCTTCTACTCCTGTAAATCCTACAGGAGCGGACGCAGCGAGGAGAGAGGGAGCTGGCCCAGTGGTAGCTCATACATCACCCACACAATTCCTAACTAACTAGCCAATTGCAGAACCTTATTGCTGCTAAACCAGAAAGAGCTCAGCTCAATTCTCTGATCCCAGGAGAGTTTGCAGCGCTGGCTGCTAGGAAAAGAAAAAGACAACAGCTTTTCACTTCTAAATTGAGCTGGTTTGATGTGGAATTAAGACACAATGAACACAGGACTCCATATTGCCATGTGTACAGAGGCATTTTTAGAGCAAAATGCCACTTGAGACTTCAGGGCACCAGTAGGGTCTAGGTACCAGGGACCACCTAACTCAGAGAGAATTTTTAGAAAGATTATTAACACACGGGGCATGGTAGGAGTGGGGGGAATAGGCTGCCCCCATCAAAACTCCACTCTGATTCCCCTACACACACTCAGCAGGGATCTGTCCTTTTTGTGCATTGCCACGCATGGGTGAGGACTCCGCAAACACGTTCCCATGCCAGGGTCTCTGTGCCCTGGACTCTAAAGAGTTAACTGTGTGCTTTGCGGTCTGAATGCTGCTGAGTCTTGTGGGGACTTTGTTTTTACAGAGGGTGTATTGCACCCACCCACTTGGGTGGGTGACTCACTCCCTCACTCACAGCACTAGCAGGGTCCTACAGTCTCACACAGTGCGTATTTCCTTCACTGTCTACCCACATCAGAGGCGGACGCTGCTAGGATGGATGGGAACACAGCTGGGGCAGGCTCTCTGGAGTCTAAAGACCTGATCCCCCTTACATCGATGAAGTGAACATGGTGTGAATGGAGAATCAGACCGCAGAGTCACTGCCTCTGCAGCCCCACTTCACAGATCCTGTTCCCAGAGCAGGGCTGCTGGCTCACAAACCAGACAAAGCCACTTGCACTCCAGGCCAGCTTAGAAACTGGATTTTCCACTGCATGGGGAGGGTTGATGAGTTTATCTCATTTGGCCACTTCTCAGAAAAGAGGATTCCCAGGCTACATAGCTCCTGGTATAGCCAGGACTGTCTTGCAGTCAGGCTGTGTAGTTATTCCACTAGAAAGACTCACGATCATTGCATTGACATAGCTGCACTGTGACCTAAGGGTCGGAGCATAGGTTAGGGAACAGGGACTCCAGGAGTCCAAACCAAACTCAGCCACTGCCACACTTTGTGCCCTTGGCCATGTCACTTCACCTCTCTGTGACCCAGTTTCCCCATCTGAAATATGGGGATACGATCCTTAATCCCTTGGTTAATGTCCGCACAGGGCTTTGAAGGCTATCGGTGCTCAGTGATATTATTAGTCACTCCCATGGTGTAGAGGTAGCCCGGCACCTGACACCCTACTCATATTCTCCCAGCAATGTTTGAGCTTGTGTGCACACCTGGCTTACGCCATAGGATCAGGTGACCCATAGCTAGAAAAGGGCGCCTCTTTGTCATTATTCCCTATTGTCATCTCCAGCAGTGACCCATGGAGTCTTAATGTATCGCCAGAGGCGAAAGGCTAAAAAGGCTGGCACCAGCCTAAGGGGCAGAGATATCTCCAGGAACCATTCATCCAGGTTCAACCTGCGTCTGGGTGCTGGGGATCTAGGCCTCAGGCACAGAGCCTTTGGCCGGACAAGCTGGTTTGTAAGTGACAAGAGTGAGAACCTGAAAAAGGAAAAGGAACAAAGAGAGACAAAGATGAGAAGTGAGATGGGCAACTTACAGCAGGCAAAGGGCATACGCCCCAGACACGGACTCGCTGTCTCGCACCAGGAAGCACCCATCCTTCCCAGCTTTGGCTAGCAAATCCTCAGCCACAACACGGCTGATGTCCCGGTGATACCAACTTGCTGCTGTCATTCTCTGAGCCAGTCGGGCATGGACTGCAAGTTCTCCCCAAAGGCAAGTCCACAATAGGGTCCCTGCTGCCACAGAAGCTCTGGGATCAGTAGCTGCTGTCAGCGATCAGGCCAGACTAATGGGGTCCAGGCCAGAGAGATAAATTAGGGGCTGAAGATGAGAACATAGCTGTGCCACTTCACAACTGTCTGTCCTGCATGTGGTCTCTGATTCATCAGTTCCGTTCATTAGGGGACACTGACTTAGATTTGCATGACCGGCGTGAACCAAGCCGGTGCAGGGCAGGAAGCCCCTGAACATGTAACTTGGTCCATGCTGAGCTAAATGGGGCTGACGTTTGCTGAGGAGGGTTGGTGGTCCAGAACGCTGGTACGCTCTTCATCTCAGATCATTGCAATGAGCCGGCTGGATGGGCCAGGGGCGAGCTGGGGGAGGTAAAGACAAAGGGGCAGGTCAGCAACCGCACTCCTGCTGCAGCAACTTCCAGTAACTGTCTATCCCAGGGAGCTGCCAGACCCCCTGCCTGGCCTTCAGTTGGGGCCTATGGTCCCCGTGGGAGCCTGAACAATCTGCAGCAGTGAACGGGACCCTACCACAGGGTGACAAACAAGGGACCCACTCTGCATGGGAGTCCAATCAAAGCAATCTCCCTTTAATAGGGATGGTTAGAAGGGGGAGCTGAGTTCCCGCCTGGGGTTCCCTGGGGCTGCCCGGGGAGCAGTGTTCTCTGACAGGATCTGTGCTACAGTCAGAAGGGGATGGAGTCCCCTCACACTGACTGATGCCATGGCAAAGGGTCTCCTTCGTGCTGGGATTACCCGGGGTCTGTCCGAGGAGCAGCCCAAGACAAGAACAGGGCCTATTCACGTCATTAGCCAGAGTGCACCCACGCAGACTCTACCCAGGGATCTTGGCCCTCTGCAGACAGGTGTCCCCTGCAGAGCTCGAGCCTTTGCTCTAGAGCACACGACGCACACGCTTTGTGCCGCCGGGCTCTCCGTCGCTCCCTGGGGAGCCTTAGCCCCATGCGACCCGGAAAGCTGAGGGAGCCCCAGCTCGTGGGCTGCAGCTCCCGTCTAGCGACGGTTAGCAGCGCTGAGTGATCAGTGTCCATTGGATGATTTCACTTTCCTCCTGGGCTGCTCCTTTCCCCCAGCCCCTGCCTCCCGAATGCACCAGGCACCGAGCCCAGCTTGCTGCCGCTCCCTCCAGACCCCTAGCTGCTGCTCAATGGCCAGCCACATCCCAGGCTAAGCTTGGACACTTAGCCCAGACCCTTGCGCTCCTCCCCGCAGGAGCAGGCAGGCCCAGAAAAACTTTCTCCCGTGGCTCTTTACCAATGTCCTGGGGAGCAGGAGAGGCAGCATCACCCGCCTGGCTAGGGCCCGGGGAAGGGAAGCCTCCCAGATGGTTCCTCCGTCCTCCACCTGGCTACAACTGGGTCTGGCTCCTCTCTGCACAGTCTGGTGCTCTCGCTCACGCGCCTCTTCCTTCTTCTCACCACTTTCCTCTCCTCCGTGGCTGTCAGGACCAGCCTCCTCGCTCCCCCTCCCCCAGGTTCAGTCTCACTCTGTAGCAGGCGCAGCGGCCGGCTCTGCTAGAGGAAGCCAATATTAGTCATGTGGGTGCAGCACTTACACGCTGCCTCCTTTCTCACAGTGTCAGTGGTTCAGGGCGCAGCCCTGCTTGCAAGGCAATCCCAGCACGCAGCTCTGTGGGGAGAGGCAGCCAGAGAGCCCCACGTGGGGCCCGCTGCCGACCCATGGCCAGTGCCGTAGCCTTTGCTTCACAGAATCCCAGGGGTTAGCGACATTGTCGAATGCTTTCTCCAGTATAGTTCAAAAGTTGTCAGGCACAGAGGCATCCAGCCCATCCCTTGGGGAGATCATTCCACAGCCTGCCACAGCTTGAAATGTCTCCCCACCGCCAGTCTACATTTTTCTTTGGCCATGCCTTCTACGCGAAGGGGACTATAGCAGCATAGCCACGCCACTGTGGCTATGCCGGCATAATCCGTAGCATAGACACAGCCCACAGCAATGGACGGGGTTTTTCATTGCACTACCTTCTCAAACAGTGGTAGCTAGGTCGACAGAAGCATTCTTCCATCAGTCTAGCTGCATCTCCATTGGGGGTAGGTGAGTGTACCTACAGCGCGCACAAGCCTGGATTTTTCACCCCCCTGAATGCTGGAGCTATGTCAGCCTAAACTTTAAATGTAGATCAGGCTTTTGTTTCTTCCCATTTCTCCTCATTCCACCCCCTGGTACCATCTTAAATAATTACTTTCCTTCCTGGGTGTTGATGCTCTTCATGTACTCACAGATTGTGGGCATCAGATTTCGGTCACTGTGCTAGCTGCTGACTGGAGCTTCCTTTTCCTCTGGTGGAACAGTAGCTATCTGTAAGCAGAGTGCACTTTCCTCTTATGGATTCATTATTCCCATTTACTTGGTGAACACTTCTCCTCCGTGGATTGATTGCAATATGCACTGTACAGAATTTGTGATTCCAGTGTCTTGCTTAGTTCTGATTGCCAGGGCCTTCATGTGGTATTATTTCAGATCCCTGATTAGATAAGTGAAAGAGAACTTCTGATGTGAATACACACATCAGTGACTTGGCCATCTGCTTTCTATGAACATCCAGGCCAGTAAAACTCCCTTGCTCAAATAAAAAGGGCACATAAGCTTAGCCTTAGTCAGTGAAAAATTCAAGTACATATTCCCAGAGACTATTTTAGAGCATTCACCATCACCCTTTCTTGTTCACAGTAGGAAATGTACCTGTTGCTGGGGCCAGGTGTCAGCAAAACGTTCAGCTGAATGGGTGCTAGCTAGCACGGTTTCACTGCAAATATAGAGCAGAGCAAAACCATGGTTAAAACCTGCTCCGTGTTCAACTTCCAGCATCAGAAGAGCCACCCGCAAGAGCATCTCGGGGGGATCACCTCCCAGCCAGAAGGCTGAGTCTGCCCAACATGGTGGCTTTCAAGGGAGATGGGAAAATAAAGAGGAAAACAGAGAATGGTTCCCTCCCCTGCAGACAAATTTCACTGAAAGGAATGGAGAACCCCAGCAAGCTCTGCCTGGAGCAAACAGCAGGAACAAACCAGAAGGCAGAGATGTGCTCTGCTGTCTGAACTCCCAGGATCCCATGCGATAGGGCCTACTCAGGAGTGCTCTGTGACCCTCTGACCTTAGGACGTATGCCAAGGGAGGCTGTCCACATGGGAAGAGAAATCCTCAGGGCGTCTGGCTTCTTGGCGTCTGCTGTAATCACACTTATGATGGCACCACATCCCCATCCTCCGGGAGTGTGGAGGGAAGACGTGAATAAAGGGCTTTGGGGTCCTTCTGGAATTTGGGTGGGAATGGAGGGCAGGGCTCATGGGGGCCTGCAGAGTAGAGCAGGGCAGAGTGGTGAATACAACCAGAGCTTCATAGGCTTTTCCCAGACAGAAATCCAAAAGCTTCAATCAGCGCGGCTCTAAATAGGCTGTTACAGGGACTCAGTGA
This sequence comes from Mesoclemmys tuberculata, assembly GCA_007922155.1. NCBI lineage: Eukaryota > Metazoa > Chordata > Testudines > Chelidae > Mesoclemmys > Mesoclemmys tuberculata. The sequence goes on from ML675622.1 coordinate 23,077,443, forward strand.
GCGTGTGCGCGTGTGATGCTGGGGGAAAAGGGGGGGGCGTGGTACTGTGCTGTGTGACCACTGGCTCCCGAGAGAGAAGCTAATTAGGGTTGTGTTAGGATGATTATCAACACAGAGTTCAATTAATTACAGATGAGCAACAGCCACCATCTGTTACTGGGGAGGCTGTGGGCGGGTGAGACCAGAAGAGCAAAGAGAGATGATGATGGGTGACAGCCAAGGACCAGCAGGAGGAGGGGCCCAGGCCCCAGGCCAGGGAGGTGCCCCTCTGCCTTTGACCCAAGGCATATGTCCCTCCAGCAACATGGGGCCCAGCAAATAGTAAGGGTCAGTTCTGCCTCTGAGCCTCTTTGGACCCCCCTGCTCAGCCCTTTGCAGATATGCCGTCAGCTCAGGACGACGGTGCCTCCTTCGCTTTGTTTTACTGGCCCTGCGGGAACCACGGGCTTGGCCAGTGCTCGTCGGCTCAGTCTTCTGCAGTGAGCAAGGCTGAGGTTCTTCGGGCCGAATGAGGAGTATGAGTGATTGTCCTGGCCCCCTGTGACAGGCTTGGGGGGGGAGGAGGCGTGAAGAGGTCAGGGCGGACCTCTTGTTAGAGGACCTTGAAAAACCCAGAAGTGAAGGAAGCTGGGGACTGAGACCCTGAATCTTAGCTGCAGCTGGTGCAGCTCAGAGTGGAGGATGGGCAAAGGTGGCTATGCACCCCCTTCACAGCTCCCGGATATTCTGCGGATAGGTTCAGTCTCTGCTGTAAGCTTGACCAGACCCAGCCTGCGACGGACCCCAAGGAACCATCCAACAGCTCACAGCAGCCACACCCCCTCCTTCCCCAACGCCCCTCCTGCTCATTCTGGACTTACCCCTGAATCAGGGCCCATGCAAAGCATTTCCGCTGGCCCTATGACCACTGGGCTATCCCTTTTACTCCAGGGCGATTCCCAGCAGGGAGAACCTGAAGGAAAACCAGGATACTACGATCATTTATGTAAAACTGCAGGATCAGAAGTGTTGCTTCCTGTGCACTTTGGCTGGTGCCACATGTGGCCTTTGACATCAGTGGGAGGGTCTGTGGGCTGGGCTGCTGGAAGGGGTAGGAGAATCTTTGCTGCCTGCTTCGTTTTCAGTTGCGGTTCCCTGGTTGGGAGCAGCTCTGATGTGTTTGTGTCTCTGACCCTTTCAGGGCAATGGTGGGGGACAGAGATGCTAAAGGGCAGTGCTAATTCCTCTGGTGATATAATGTTTGTAAGCGGGACAGGCTGCTCACCAGTTACACAACCAGCCAGGATCAGAAATAGCAATCAATTGACAGCCAGGGGACTAGCTACTTAGGGGCTCTTTCCAGAGAGTCACAGTGGAAGCTGCCTTCCTCCCAAAGACCCTCTCCAATACCAATTTGGCTAGTGGGGTGCTTAATTCCCCTTTTAGACAAACAGGGGTTACTTAACAGCATTGCACTAATTTCTCAGACCTAAGAGGATGGATGCCCAGATCTGGGTGCAGAGCTTGGTGATTAATGCCACTCACATGCCTTAATCCATACCAGAGAAGGAAAGACAGTCTGAAGCTTTGAGGGACTTTGGGAAATGACGAAAGTCTGAACCAGGCAGTGGCTCCAGTACAGGATCTTTGTAGTATTTATGTAATGATGTCTGATGCATGCACGTACAGACACCGTGGCTGTCAGCTGGGATCATACTTTGAGCTTTCAGCGCCAGAGGTACAGGCCTTTACCACTTGAGTTAAGGGAGAGCTCCATTAGCTCTGAGACAGTAGTAGGCTGTTCAGTCGCATGGGCCCATGGGTCCATAGGGATACATGATCACATGCTCACCAGTGCATTGCATGCAGTCTCTATTTGGAGCACAATGTGGATGGACTGAGTGGCCACCTCAAAGTGGAAGTGCATTGAGAATAACAAGGCAACGGCAAGCTCAACATTCAGAGCTGGTCTGGTCTTGTAAGTGGTGGGAGGGAGGCATACTAACAAAAACATGTGAATGGAGTGTAAAGGTTGTAATGATTTCGCCCTCAGCCTGGAACAATGGCTATGAGCGGTGTGAACTGGCCCATGCATCTCAATGAGAGGTTAACTCTGATGCCCAGTGAAGATTATTTAAAAGCTAGCATTGTAACTATTCCATTGTTCATTAAAGTATGCGGGAAGTGCAGGGATGGGCTGTGGGGGAGGAAAGTCACAAATCTCCACAATCATCTGGGGGGTGGCATCTCATCTTGGCACCGTGGTGGATGGCATTTGGCAGTTACCTACCAACACTTGGGCCATGTCTACACTAGCAAGCTTACAACGGCACAGTTGTACCGATGCAGTTGCGCCTCTGTCAGATCTCTCATGTAGCTGCTCTGTGCCGACAGGAGAGAGCACTCCTGTCGACATAATTAAACCACCCCCAACGAGCAGCAGTAGCTGTGTCAGTGGGAAAGCTTCTCCTACCAACACAGCGCTGTCCACAACGGCGCTTCTGCCGGTGCAACTTATGTTGCTTGCGGGGGAGGCTCACACTGTTGAGCGGCATAAGTTATACAAACAAAAGTGTAGTGTAGATGTAGCCTTGCTTTCTCCCGCAGTCAAGGAGCAAAGCCCCAAGAGCCTAACAGAGTTCAGGAAGGCATTGCAGCCCACCAAGGGGGAGCCATGCTCAAGGGGCACAGTGGAGACAAGCAAACATCCACAGTCATATTCCAAACATCTGCTCAGTCTGCTGTGGGGGGTCCCTCATGTAGGTGGAACTTATTTTGTGGGCGGGGATTGGAAGAGTACCACCCCCTTTCTCCCCCCCCAACTTGACCCCTGAATTAATATGTTAAAATGTGAGTTTTCCAGGAAGCTTCCAGAGCCTCCTGTCACTCTATTGCTCTCCATAACTGTGAAAGGCACTGGTGTCTCCCTCAGTGAGAGATGCTGCATTCTGTCCATGGGGAGGACGGAGAATAGGGTTCAGCAAGGGCAAGCCTCCATTTGAATGCAGAGGAAAGCAGGAGACTTGCAGAGTGAGTTATGGCAAGTTGGTTACACTCCTTACTATTGGGGTTAGTTGTGGCTGTGATACAGAGCTGACTTTGCAGAACTTGGAAAGTCCCCTGCTTAGCTCTGCATTCAAATGGGAGCTGCACTCCCTGCGACAAGCCTCAGTCTACCTCAGACTATCATCCTGGTGGTGCCTTGTGGTTGTGCGTTGCAATGCTATTGCTCTAGGCGGCACAATGGTTCCCTCGGCTCTGTGAGTCAGTGTGGCAAAGGGACTTTCTTTATACGTTCCTGCACGTTTCCGTTAGCCTCATTTGGCTTTTAGCAGAGCCAAGGTATCAGACGTGCCCCCTGAGTCCTTGTACCCACTGCCCCACCCAATCCTGGCAGCACTTTGCCCACTTGTCTGCATCTCAGCTGGTGTGGACCTCCCACACCCAGAGTTACAGCTCCTCCCTGTGGGAATTGTGCACAGAGGATGCAAGCTGGAATGAGAAGGCAGACCAGGGCACCCTCAGAGCCCTGTCTTACATCCCCCACGCAGTGTAGCCAAGTGCCCTGTGGTGATGGCACCGTACTACTGCAGGAGCCATCTGCAGGAGCAGCATGCACAATCTAGAGTTAGAGGCTCAGAGAAAGGCAAGACAGATAGTTTCTGTCTTGGTAATTGTGCCAAGGAGGGGGAGTGTTTACTAAGGGAAGGAATGGAATGAAAAATGCAAAAGAAAGTCTCAGAGGCAATCAGAAAGCATTGCCAGCTGTGGAATCACCCCCAAAAGAAGGGATGGGAGATGCAGACCCAGAGATATTTACAACTGGACTGGCAATGCCCTGGAAAATCCACTGTAGGCAACAATCTTGCACTAGATGGGACCTAAGAGTTGATACTAGTGGATTCAATTCCTTATTGATAAGACATCAGATAATGCAGCTCTTAGTCAGTTTATTGAGCAGAGATAAATCAGCACAATACAGAAAGGGTTAAATACTTTACCCTATCTGGAGAACAGGCTTGCAGCTTACATCTTCACTGTTCCAAACTGATTACAACTACCTGTTTTTATACCCCACTCGTTTACAACAGATAGAAAATTCTACACATTCCACTTTATTAATTAAAGCTCTTACACACCTATTCTGATCTAGTTTCTAATTATTTTGCAAGTCACAAAGACATCTGAAGGCATCTTATACGGTTATCCCTAAAACAGATAACTAGCACTGCTCATATTTGGCAAGCCTTAACAGAACATACATCTTGTTTTTGCTAGCTCTTATATGTACAATCAATAGGTGTCATACACAGTTTACTTATTCCTACATTTCTACTATAAGCTTAGCATGAATTGCAAAGCATACCAGAAGTATGTTCATAGTTACACAACTCAGCATAAGTACAACCCTTTTAGAAATATGTGCTATTGTCTGACATAACACAAGGCTTTTCTCAGGCACTGCCTTTCAGGGACATGTCTGGAAACTGAAACCCCAGCCTCATGGGAAAGGCCCTGTGTAAATCACAATTTTAGTTATTTATTTATTTGTTTGTTTGAGAAAGTCCATGACAGTGCCAAGGGCAAAGTATTGAATTTAAAAGAGTTTTCATTAATTAATTTTACAACTAGATGTAGTCAATTTCAGGGATGAAATGAATTTTACAAGTAGCCTTAGTCAGCGTCAAGGACTGTAAGTTCAGGTCATATTTTGTATTAAAGACTACATTGTAGACATTTTCCTTTTTTAAAAGATCACAGGTTAGGGGCATTTTCAGAATTTCCATGCCCTCCATGAAACCATGATTTAGACAGGGCCCTACTCACAAGCAAATGGAGAGACTCCCTGCTATCTGAGTAGGGACCAGATATTGAAACCAGCTGGGATGAACTGCCCCCAAAGACTACTACTGGGAGGATCTAACATATCATTAGTCTTTACTACCAGCAGGTGGCACTGTCCTCAAGTCAGAAATAAAAATAAGTGCCCTGTGAGCAATTAGGAAATATGCAGAGTCCTGTCCGGTCCCTCCTTAACACCGGCACCTATCCCCAGCCTGTCCAAGACAGCCCTCTGCACTGTCACAGGTCTGTTCAGTGAGATGGCCCGATGCACTCCTGTATGTCTGCACACACTCTCTAACACAGGCATGACAGAGCCGCAGTCACCTATTCAATCTCTTCAGTCTTTTAAGTGAAATGGATCAAGGAGGTCTTTGTATCTGCACCCAGATCAGATTTAGGACAGGGTTTGAGAATGCCTCAGGGTCCAAGTTCAGATTCCATGGCACAGAAATGTCAGCAGTAATTCTCAAGAGATTTGCCTGCATCTGAACTGGAACCAGAAAATAGACTTCTTCTGCGTTTGATCCAACCCAGATCCCAAATGGGAGAGGTGGGCTTGGATTTTGGGAAGCTCTTAAGGGGTCAGATTTGAGGATCCAGTTCCAATCTCCACTTTAAACAGAGCTTGAATTTGGGAGAAGGTTTAGAAGTGGGATGGATGCGCCCACACTACTTAGGCCTGGTCTATACTTAAAACTTAGATTGACATAGCTACGGCAGTCGTAGGTGTGGAAATTCATGCTCTTGAGTGCTGTAGCTGTGTCAGCCCAAGTCCCTGTGAGATCCAGCTGGGTCAAAGGAACCAGCAGGCAGGCAGAATATCTACAGAGGCAGAAAAGCCCTTCCTATTGCTGGAGTCCGCATCTGTGGCTCAGGGTTACAATGGAATAGCCACAAAACAGTAGCTATGCTGCTATAGCAGCTACAGTGTTTTCTAAGCGCTTTGGGGCACTGACTGTCTTTTTGTTTTGTGTTTGTACAGTGCCTATCACCATGGCGTCTTGGTCCCTGATGGGCTTCTAAGCACTAGAATCATACAAATGATAATAAGGAAGGAAAGATCTGGCGCTCTTCATGAAAATGCACCCCTTCTATGCTCCCACTCCAAACACTGCCTTTCCGCTATGAGCTCCCAAAGGGGTCCATCTGATTGGTTAACACTCCTGAACTTTTGTCTTGTCGGATGATAAGATCCTTGTCTATTGATAGTCTCTTCCTCTTCGTTTATTCAGCTCCCAGAACAATAGGAACCCAATCCTGGCCAAGGCCTTTGGGGGGATTTGATAGCAGCCTTTAACTACCTGAAAGGGGGTTCCAGGGAGGATGGAGCTAGACTGTTCTCAGTGGTGGCAGATGACAGAACAAGGAGCAACGGTCTCAAATTGCAGTGGGGGAGGTCTAGGTTGGACATTAGGAAAAAGTTTTTCACTAGGAGGGTGGTGAAGCACTGGAATGGGTTACCTAGGGAAGTGGTGGCATCTCCATCTTTAGAGGTTTTTAAGCTGTGTCTTGACAAAACCCTCGCCGGGATAATTTAGCTGAGGTTAGTCCTGCTTTGAGCAGGGGGTTGGACTAGATGACCTCCTGAGGTCCCTTCCAACTTTAATCTTCTATGATTCTGTGATTCTATAATACCAAAATACAAATAACTAACAAAGAATCATAACTGCTTAGACAAAATGTAAATGCTAATTAGAGAGAAATGCTAAGGACAGCTAGAGGAATGTCAACTAAGCAGGCCGGGTTGAAATGTGGAGGTATGGAGTTCACACACTGGCATGGATCGGAGTGACCAGAAAAGGATACACATCATGCTGTGCTTGCCCAACACAAAACAAGCCCACAAAGATTCGGTTGAGAGCTATTATCTCCAAGGGTGACAATGGGCATTCAGACTGGAAAGGCAAAATCAGGTGTGTGCATCTCTGCTCCAATCTGTGTGTTTGCATACACTAGCAAACACACCATCCCGTACCTGACTCCAGTGGGCTAGTGAAAAGCCACTCCTCATAGGGGCCTGTGGGCACAGGCCTGCCCACTCCTGTGGCTGTCCCTCCACCCACTACATCTGTGCAGAACGGGTCTCTCAAGGGAGTGCAGCCTGTTCCCTGTGAGACTATCACTAGAAAGGTCACTGTTCATGTGTCCTCCTGACCTTGATGGAAATAGCCAATGCTAATCTACAGACTAAGCAGCTCTCCAGTGTACAATTCACAGGATCACAAGCCCCAGCAATGCGCAACGTGTTCTGACCGTTAAAACCCTCCCAGCTGAGGCTGATGGACAAAGATGCTTCTTTTCAGCTTACAGCGTCATGAGGGCACAAGTGGGCTGCGTGCGGGGGGTATGCAGGTGGTTAATGGCTGGAGACGGAGTTCATGAGCACGAGAGGTCACTGAGTCAGCCCCGGGAGATGGGCACCGCGGGTCCCAGAGGCAAATCTGCGGGCAGAGAAATCCAAACTGTTGACTAGCTGGCCGCTGTCTGAAACAGGGTCAGCTGATCCTGTACCTGAAGAGTAGGGGGGTCTGTGCTGCTGCAGCAGCGAGACCCAGAATCAGAGATCTTTAGAGTTCAGTATTCTACCCTTCCGCCGCACTCGGGCCCTTTCCTGCCATCCTGCTGCGTTTGGCGTCAGCTGCATTGTGAATGCACCAGCCATGGGTAAGCTGAAGCACAAATGGCAAAGCAACACAAATAAATACAAACGCTCCCAGGAACCTGAGCTTTATCTACCCACATCAGTGCTGGAGCCCGGCCGGGCTATTGGAACAGGGTGGCAGGGCCTGCAAGCTGAAACAGAAAGAAAAGCATGCTTAAGGGAAGGGAATATAAAGGTCTAATAAAGCCGCCTGGGGATGAGCACAATCCCTGCTGAGCTCACTCATGTACCTTGTATTGTATTGTATCATGTATTGTACCTTGCAGGCACAAATGGCAGCAGCATGTCCGAGTACAGACCCCCCAGGCGCTCAGTCTGTGCTTGATTTGTGCTTGCAGAGGCGTTTGCCCCTGCACCGCTTTCAGTGGTGCCTGCGAAGCTGCACAAGCACCAGCACAGGTCACATCCTACAACGCCAGATGAGGATTGCCCCCTGAACTGACAAAGTGGCAATAAAGCCCTTGGCCTGTAGCTTTGGCATTAGACCCCATTGTAGTCATTGTTCAGTCTGCTGGACACTACGGTAGTTACGGACCCTACAGCTTAGTTGTGCTCAGCATACCGCTTAGCAAACAATACACATGAGCGCTAGGAATTCAGGTATCAGGCTTGCTCTGCTGCACGTCTGGCCATGTGCAATCCAACCACGTGGGACTGCACACAAGAGAGCTGCTTCTGATACAGATGTTGATGGCTGGGAGGTTTCTTTTCTCATCTCCCAATAGCAGCACCAACATAGCCTTCTATTTGATCAGACAAACAGAAAAGCTCGGCCCACATCTACTCCTTAGCAGGTGGAATGTGCGGGGTTTACAGTCCTGTGGGATTTTTCTTGTCTTTAGGTTTTATAAATGCTAAACTGCTCCATAATGGCTGCCCCATAATGAATATGTCCGGCTGGGTTCTGATCATAGTCCTGGGGATCTAAGCTTTATTCTGGGACCAGAACTCCTCAGTGTAAAAGCACCCAGTCTGCTGTTGCCCTGAGTTGCAATTATTTGTCCTGCTGTCAGATGCAATCCCACCAAGGCCAAGAGACCTCTCCTAGTGGGAGGAAACTTTGGCCCATTCTCAGAATGCAGAGCTATCAGCTAATACTGCAAATAGACAGAAATCTCCAGATTTTTCCCCAGAAGAGAACCAATTGCAATGGAGTTTAATTGCTGAAGGAGCACAGGAGACTTCGTTGTTTAATTTCTTTTCTTTGGTTTTAGTTGTGATCAGAGGCTTTTGTGACTCTGAACTCACACTTAGCCAGAGGCCAAAGAGACTGGGCTTCACTTAGTGCGTTAGCAATACCCGCCTCTCTTCCTCCCTCTCCCTTTGTCGGGGTAGGCAAAATAGAGTGCCCAATTTGAGAACTCTGATACCCTGGGACTGTGCCAGGTGATAGCCAGACAGTGCAGCAGAATATTTCTCGTGAATGTGCTCTAGTGGCGCCTGATCCTGCTGCTCCCAGGGGCCTGGCACTCCCTTCAGATTGACTGGTAAATCAAATTATGTGCTGCTATTAATAAAGCACGATCCAATGGCTGGACATTGAAGCTAGACAAATTCCGACTGGAAAGAAGGCATACATTTTTAACAATGAGGGTAATTAACCTTTGGAATAATTACCAAGGGTCGTGGAGGATTCTCCATCACTAACAATTTTTAAATCACGGTTGGATGTTTTCCTAAAAGACCTGCTCTGGGAATTATTTTGGGGCAGTTCTCTGAGCTGCAATACAGGAGGTCAGCCTAGATGATCAAAATGGTCCCCTCTGGCCTTTGAATCTACAAACCTATCATCACTTTCAGGCACACACATTGGAGAGGCAGCCTCAAGGGGAGGCTATAGAGTTTGATGAGTGTCTCACACCAAATGCAGAGCAGTGTCCAGCAGATTGATGGGGCATTCTCACAAGGGGGGCTCAGGGTGACGGATATGATTAGCACTGAATTTGGCCCTGATCTCACACATGATCATCCACATTCTCCTGAGCATCCCACTTCCTCAGGGAGCTGCCTACCTCCCACCTTCCTTCGGGGCTGGCTGGCGCTCTCCTCCTTTGGGTCTTCTGTGCCTGAGTCCATCAAGTTGGGAAGTGTGTAGGACAGCCAAGCACTGAGTAGCCATGGAGGAGTCACCCAGCCTGAGACGCTTCCCGTCAGGAAAGCGCCCCCTTATCCTTGCAGTAATGGGGAGAAGAAAAATCAGAGGGGGCGCCTGGAGTTGCAGTAATGAAGAGAGGGCAACCTTGCAACAACCAGCACGTGAGGGTGCCAGAGGGGGCTTACTCAGGCCCGAAACATCCTTTCATCACATCTCCAATCTGGAATGGGGCACTCTCTGTCTGTTGGCCTGTCTCCCTCTCTCTTTTGGGAGTACACAGGCTCACGATGACACAAGGCCAGCCCTGCTGAGGGAGGCTGGGGAAATTTCTGCTAATTGGCTCAGTGTGGAGGCAGAAGGAAATGGGGGGGGGGGGCTATTTTGTCTCATAAAACAAAGCCCCTTTTACACTTTCAAGAGTTTTCCATTCACAGCAGGAAACCATTGATTAAAGATGTCAGAATAGGGTCAGCTGAGGCCAGCACGTGTTGTTATGAAACCACGTAGGGACATGTGAGCCACATTCTTATAGGCTCATGCTGGCACTGCCATATGGAAGAGATTATTGGTCCAGCTTGTCCTGTGTCCCACCTCCTGCCATACCAGAAGATACTATTGGCCCGGCTACCCTGATATCCCACCTCCAGCAGTGGACAGTACCTGCTCCTTCAGAAGAAGATGAAAACATTTTAAAAAATTGAGAACTGGTCTGAAATCAAACAAGATGAAATTTAATGACAAGTGCAAAGAACTATACTTAGGAAAGAAAAATCAAAGGGACAACTACAAAACGGGGAATAATTTGTTAGGTGGTAGTACTGCTGAAAAGGACTAGGGTTACAGTGGATCACACACTGAATATGAATGCATCAATAGTAGCAGGAGTGTTGTAGGTAAGACGTAGGAGGTAGTTGTCCTGCATCACTTGGCACTGGTGAGGCCTCAGCTGGAGGGTTGTGTTTAGTTCTGACTGCCACACTTTAGGAAAGATGTGGCCAAATTGCAGAGAGTCTAGAGGAGAGCAACAAAAATGATAAAAGGCTTAAAAACCTGACCTCTGAGGAAAGGGTAAAAAAAACTGGGCTTGCTTGATCTTGAGAATAGAAGACTGAGAAGGGTCCTCATAAGTCTTCAAACATGTTAAGGGCTGTTATAAGGAGGATGGTGGTCACTTGTTCTCCATGTGTGCTGAAGGTAGGACAAGAAGTAATGGGCTTAATTTGCAGCAAGGGAGATTTACGTTAGGTATTAGGAAAAACTTTCTAAACATAAGGATCATTAAGATGTGGAATAGGCTTCCATTGGGAGGTAGTGGAATCTCCATCATTAGAGGTTTGTAAAAACAAGTTGGACAAACACTAATCAGTGATGGGCTAGTGCCCACAGTACAGGGGGCTGGACTTGACTTCTCGAGATCCTACATTTTATGATTCTGTGATTAAAGGGTGCCAGAAAGAAACAAGGACCACAAAGCTTCCCCTGTGTGACCTCCTTCCCCATCCTTATGCCAGCTCCCTCTCCGACCCTCCCAGGGCTCCTTACTACCCCTCTCTCTGCTAGCTTCTCAGACAAAGTCTCCTAATGACCTGCTATGATTTTGTAGCATTGCAGTGATTGTGGAAACAGACTCTCAGCATTGTGTCCAATGTCCAAGAGCAAGGCTTCCATCCCAATTACCATCACCTTGGGCCTTAAGCCTGCTCTGCCAATCTCTCTAATCTGCTTTCTCAGGGCTCCAGCAGAATTATTATTTATAGCCCACTCTTACTTACTAAGAGTCCCCCCACTAATAAACTAATAGGATTCTAGCCAGAAAATACTCCCCCTACAATACACACACACAAATCACATCTCCAGTCAAAGCCCGCTGGCAAGAGCAGCCATCAGGGGAGGGACTCGCAAAGAGCTATAAGAAGCCTACGAGCAGAGAGCAGAAGCCTCCTAGTAACTTGGCTACAGAAGAAGGGACTGGAAGAGGAGCTGGGCTTTGTTCACTCATCTCACAGGTAAGCCCACCACATCCCTTTTTCTCAGACTAGGAGACGGAGGAGTTGATTCTATCCCTCCCATCCAGGACTCCGAGGGAAGGTCAGTCCCCCTGGCTGGTTACATTGTGAGCTCACTGGGTCTTGTGAAGTGCTAAGGCTCAGTAATATTAATAATGAATAGTTGCTGGGAAGGGGGCAGTGCCTCCTGGCCAGCTGGGGTCTAAAAGAGGGCTGCCTGCCTGAGACACTAAAGGACTTTGCAGAACCCAGGAGCCTGCATGCGGTTGAGCTGGAAACTAGAGAACATAAGTGTTAATATATCAGAGCAGGAGACACCCCCATCCCAACCAAGCCATAGCAAGTCTCCAAATCGCTAGTGCACCCGTCCTCTCCATGGCCATGGGAGAAGTAGTGGGGGATTCAGCTCTTTCCTTCTCCAGGCTTCTTCCTTCCACTTTTTTCTTTAATTCCCACCACACCCCCTCCCAACATCCTGGCACAACCCTGCCTTGTCTCCATCTTGGGAATGGAGAAGGCCCTCAATTTTCTCCTCTGTTCCTTGTTTCTCTGGACTCAAGGTAATGGGCCCACCACTGCTCCTACAGTCCAACAAACCCTTCCTCTTTTCTAGCTAGGGCAGATGCCCAGGGTCTCAGAATCCAGGAGCTTTTCCACAGGGCATTAGAGGCACAGCCTGCTCATAAAATTAATCACCTGTCTCCCAACGGGGAAGAGGACAGCTCACCACTCTTTCCCCAGAGTTCTCATTTCTTGTTTCTCCTGGGTTTCATTGCAATTACATTGAAGGAAGCTCTGTCCATGTGCTATCGGACTTAGAAGTTCTGGCTCGGTTCATATCCCACCTGGTTTAAGCCCTGCTGAGGTCGTTGCACCAGGGCTATCCAAGTTTAAGACGCTGAGCTCATCCCTGCTAAGCTCCCTGCAAAGCAGCTGATTACAACTGAGATATTTAATTCTGGATACAAAGACTGATCAAAGAAACTTATGCAGATGACTGGATGTTTGCCACGGGTTTGAGCAGGCATCTCAGTGCAGGCAAAACCAGAATCCACTCCAGGTGGGCATAAAACTACGGCGTAGGGTTTAATTGAAATTGTCTCGGATGATTGCCAAGGCAGTCTTTGCTCTCAGACCGTTCACTGGTGAAAGGGGAAGAAACCCGAACTGGATTTCTGGGAATTGATTCTGGGAAGAGATGAACCAAACCTGGTTTCGCACTCCCCTGGAATGGACTTTGGGATGCTGGACCCTGTACCACTAAAGCCAGGGAAGTTTTCAAGGATTCCAGTAAGAGCGGAAGCAGTCCCCTTGGTAGCTATGTAAAGAGTGAATGAGATATGATGGATGCATGGATGGCAAGGGGCAGAGGTAGAGGGAGAAGTGGGTTAAATATGGAAAGGTTCAACACCGAATGTTATTTTCATTTCCCATAGGCTGATTTATAGGAAAGCCCACTGTGCAGATTGTAAGCTTTTTGGGGCAGGGACTGTGTCTTCCTGGGTATGTGTATAGTGCTTAGCACAATCAGCAATGAAAGTGGTAATTGTGCACTCATATTACATTGATGTGGGGATAGTCAGGAGAAATGAGTTCCCCTAAGCAGCAGCATGGGATGGATCTCACCTGCCTATTTTTGTGCCTTCTCAGAGTAGTAATAATTAATACTACTCAGCCCTTAAATAGCACTTTCCATCTGTAGATCTCAAAACATGCACAAAGTGGGATCAGTTTATTATCCTCATTTTACAAGGGACAAGCTGCTGAGGAAACTGTGGTGCAGAGTGTGTAAGGCCAACAATTTCAACTAAGTCTGGGTGCCTCAGCTTTCGGGCATCCTGTCTGAGACATGTAGGATCTAACGTTCAGCGGTGCTGGGTGCACACAGCTCCCATTGACCTCCAATGGGAGCTCCTTGTATCTTGTCCAGAGAGAATGGGACTTCAGGAAGGGACTTCCCATAGGGGGAAACCCAGCTCTTTGTCCTTGTTCAAAGACCCCTTCCTGTGAGGTTGTATGGAATTAGTGGCTTGAATATGCATTGGTCTTGACTGCTCTACACTTGGTTCCCGAGCTCCCTTCATAGAGGGCTGACAGTAGCAACCAGCAACTTCCTCCTAATAAGTCATTACAGCACATTTCTTGCAGATAAGGACTTACATAAGATGACAGCTCCTAGTAGCTTCACTCATTCATCCCCCTCTCCTAGCCTCCCAGACATTTACTCAACAGTCGCTTGCCATCAGGATGGTCCTAAGTGGGTCTTCTGTCACCTTCTAATGTTTGTCCCACCCCACTCATCACTCTGACATTTTCTGACCCTCATTTTCTTTGCTGCCTTCCAGTGTATTAGAGGAGGAGTTGGATGATAGGTCTGTTCCCATCTGGATTCTGGATTTGTCCTAGAATCAGTTAAACTTGCCTCAGTGCTGTATGCTCCTAGCCAAGTATATGAAGTCCTTAGGGAAACAGGAGCAAACCTGGGCTGGGAAACAGAATACCCTAACCCTGCTCCGAGCCTGCTCCTCTGCTGTCCTGAGACATCTGAAACAACCACTGGGGCCATAGTCTGAGACTGAAGGCTGAAGGAAGACCCTGGCCTGTCATAATATAATATAAATGTCCCATCAAATGCTGGACTTGCCACTGTGAGAACTAGGGCTCCTAGAATCTCACTCTGCTGACCCAATCTATGGAACCAGGAAGGCCATCTGGGCCATGGCCCAAACACTTTTTGCCTGGGTGAAACCTGAGTGGTAATGTGACTCCATAGCCCAGGTTGCAATGCCACTTACTCAGATTTGGAGCGGGAGGGTGGAGGGGCTCTTGGCCAGGGGGGTCAGGCTGCTGATGGGAGGGAGGCACCTGAGAGGGGAAGAGGAGGATCAGGTGGGGGGAGTGCAAATCTATGCCCCCCAACTTTAAATGGCTCTCTGAACCCCCTGCCATTGTCTGTTTTCCTTTGCTTCCTTCTGCAGAAACCCTGCTGTGCAGCGACTGATTGAAAATGTCAGACGGATCCAAGTATGTGTCTTCCTCTTCCTTCTCCCACTATATATGGGTTTGGGGCACTGCAAAGTGCCAACATGCAGCACCCTTCATAGGGAAAAGGGGACCCCAAACACACTGGGTTAGCTCACCCCAGCCCTAGTGGAGGCAACCTCTGCCCTACAGAGATTGGATGGAGTGGGGTAAATTCCCATTGTTTTGAAGGCCTCAGCCCCCTCCTGGGACAGTCCTGCCACTGGCCCAACTCACCTTTTGCTCTCCCTCCATGTTTCTCATACTTGTGTGTTTAGGAGTGAGTGACAGGGACTTTGCCTGGCTTTGGTGGTCCATCCGTCTCTCTGTCATGCATATGCATTGCCATCTATTGGCATTATGAAAGCTCTCCCACTCTATATCCAGCCCAGAACAAAGCCTGCACCTGAGGGAAGCTGGGTGCATAATATTAGGCTTGAATGCAAAGGGAACATGGAGTTATGGTAATGGGAATTGACAATGAAGTCACTTTCAGCTCCTTAGCATCAGCCTCCAGCTGACAAGGATGTTCAAGCAACTTTAACCCGCCTGTGTCTGGGCCAGAAGCCAGATGAACTGGATGAGTAGGATCAGAAGAAATTCCAGCCCAGCTAAGACCACTGGCTCTCCTGGTTGTATCCCAGCTCCTGTCAAAATCAGACCAGTCCAATGGTCCACCAAGTTCAGTGTCCTGTCCCAAGCCATGACCTGTTCTTCATACTTCAAAGGAGGAGGAGCCACCATCACAAAAACTTGACCCTTGTGGGAGGTCACATGTGGTGCAGCGTTCATGCATAGTGGCTGGGCCCAAGGACTATGCAGCCTACCCTATCTCATCAAGCAGTTTGGCTTTGTTGCTGCAAGTCCCAACTTCAGTCATGTTGATGAGAGCGGTGTCTGTATGCTGCAGTCAAGGGAAAAAGTTACATGGGATCCTAATGCGCCTGTTTCCTGGCTTGATACATCCTGTGATGCAGTGTTCATGTGTAGCAGCCGGGGAGTCTCTCTTCACCACTGGTGACCAGTTCATGCCAGGAAACTGCAGATAATATCTAAGTGGGATAGGAACTTGCCCACAGCATACGCTTCACCAAGGCATCGGAGTTTAGAGTTACTAAGGCCATGTCTACACTATGGAGACTATAGTGCCAGAGCTACTGCTGGCATAATTCCATAGTGTAGACGCAACCTATAGCAACAGTAGGGGTTTTTCTGTCGTTATAGGAACACCACCTCCCCAGATGATGGTAGCTGAGTCGAGAGAAGCATTCCGCAGCTGCATCTGCGTCGTGGGTTAGGTCAGCATAGCTACAGCGCTCACTGGTCTGGATTTTTCTCATCCCTGAGCGCTGTAGCTATGTCAAACTACATTTTAAGTGTAGACCAGGCCTGCAGCTCCCCATCCTGCAGAGGGATCCACACTCCCCAGTGCCAGCAGCTAGAGAGAATAGGGGAAATGCAGCAGCCATACCTGAGGAACCTGAGACAGGAGCATGACCAGTTCCTGTCCGTATTCTACAGGGAAAGGAGAAATACACACCAGTCTCCCTAACACCTAGAGTGTTCACTAGCTAACGCTCTCACATGGCAATTCTGTGCTTTTCTCTCCAGCCTCTAAAACATGGTCTGTGGCAACAGCATGTCCTCCACTCTTTCCCATCAGGAATATTCTCCCCATGATACTGGGCAGAGAAACCCATGGCACAAACAGATCAGGGCATATGACATCTCCCTTCCCCCCAGCCAGTGGAGTTTGCACCAGGCAAAAAGAGGCTGGGGGTCATTTTGGGGTCTGACTATGAAAGAGACTGAACCCCCAAAGATCCTGAATTCATATGCCCACTTTTCCTTAGCCGAGAGTTATGAAACTAATGAGTTATAGCTACAGAGTCAGCCTCATTCCCCGATTCCTCCTGACTCCTAGGTGAACCGACTCCCCTTCTGCTCCCTTTCTCCGAACACAGCACTTTGGCAGAGGCCAGCCTGTAGGGACTTGTAGTCTTTTCCCAGACCTACATAACCCCTTTGTCTTTGTTTCCTCTGCAGGGTTTTTAAGAAGACCAGCCCCAATGGGAAGGTAAATACAGGCTGCGCTTGGGCAAGACTGGGGGGCTGCAGAACACAGACACATGCATCTTTGTATCCCACGACACTTTACCTGTTGAACTAAATTGTATTTGATTAATCCAGGCACTACTATGTGAGTCCTGCCTGTACATGTGTGTCAGAGACTCCATACTAGTGGGGTTCCTACCCCGCCAGGGTGCATTGTGGGGCTTCCTCTCCCTTCGAGCTCTCTCACTCTATTTCTGATGTACCTGGCACAGAGCTATCATGGTGCTTTTCAGGAAGAAACTTGTTTAAAAATACAATGAAGTCCCTTAAGTAATGATGGCTGCTCTGATAACTAGAATAATCATAATATTGAGAGATCTCCATTCCATGATCCCAGCCACGGCTACAAACTAGAAACTTCCACTGATCAAATGAAGAACCACAACCTGTTTTGTTGCTGTTCATAGAACTCATAGACTCATAGGTCAGAAGGGACCAATATGATCAT